>OMNN01103018.1:0-17440 GCA_900302755.1 Chromis chromis
AAGTCTTGAACCACTTGAATTAAAAAATAGTGGCGATCAAAACACCTTTTAAACAAATGAACTCACCTTCTTAGTTATAAGCTGTCCCCACTTCTCAATTACTTTATATATTGTTGCATGTTATGTTCATATGCATGCTAGGAAAATGAATTACATGGCCTTTAAATTATAAGAGGAGCTGGGTTAACACTTTTAAACTGACAAACAGTGGAATTTAAAGGCCCGGAGAAGAAATAGTTGAACTCTGATTGCTTACTGCACCTTTTCTGTCCTCAATGATTAACTTACACCTCATTTATTAACACATTTTCATGCATCAGTTGTACCGTTTTACACTCCGTACATTCCTGCACTTTAAGCCTGCATGATTTTACTAATGCAGTTACAGCTTCTCTACCATTTACTGTTAATCCCTTTGGATTATTCCCCACATTACTCATACTGGTTCTTCCCACACCAGATGTCAGTCCATACATCTGTAAAGGACACTCTCCAGACTTTTTCCTTAGTGGTGAAACTTTTAGATCCTACATTCCCTCTGTCTGTCTATGTATCAGTCTTAGAGGAGTTACCTGTTTCATCCTTGGCTGCTGTTTCCTCCTCCTCTGTGGCAGCTGTCATCTCTGAGTCCTGTTGCTCTGTCTCGCCTTCATCCTCTTTGCCTGCTGCAGGTTTTTCCGAGTCTTTCACCCCCAGAGCCTCTATTCCCTCTCTCAGTGAGGAGTCTGTGGCTTCAGCCTGCATCCTTAATGTTGCTGCTGCTCAACTTTATAGCCACAGATCTGCTAAACAGAAGCAAGACTTATGAGAGAATAAACTATAATACAACTTGTGTGTGAGGTAGATGTTTGAGAGCTTGCCACGAGTAATGTCAAGCTAGTAACTTTTAGCAGGCAGCCTAATAATAGCAGTTTCCTAATGATAAAGAGTCACAACGTAGTTTTATCCTTACTAGACTCAACAAGCTAGCTAACGTCAGGCCTAACCGCCAGCTATTTCTAAACAGCACTTAGTTAACCAACGTACGTGCGCTATTTTCTTATTACCTGTTTGCCGTGGTTTAGTGTTGCAGTTGAGTCAAATTCTTTTCCAAGCGGTCAAATCTCCAAAGCTCTCCATGAGACTCGCTAAGTATAATAAACGATTATGCAGAGACGTAAACATAGCGCCATTTTGGCTGGAGGGACCGAGTGACGATCCGCTCGGTTCTGCCGCTCGACACAATTCCGCTGATTAAAAAACTACATGGACGATACTTCCGCAGCAGACATGCGCACAAGCAGCTTAGGCCGATTGCGGTGGAGATCTGCGCTCGGCGAGGTGCGCAGTCGCAAACGGAGCTGACGGCAAATTAGGCCACAATGTAAAAATTTGTTTTACTTCACTATTCACATTTATAATTTGTTTAAAACATGTATATGTGTGTTTGTATCGCATAAAGTCGTCTAGTGTATCCGGTGTGGCGGTAAATCTGAAACTATGGGCGGAAGAGAGTCTCTGCGCAAGACGTCAAATAGGCGCCATTGTGTGCGCCACCTCTGATTGGTCAACGGCTGTTTGCTGTCGCAGCGCTCTCCGTTTGAAAAGTGTTCGGTTAGACGGTGAAGTTACGGGAGGCTCGACCGCCATTGTTAAAAGGAGGCATCCGCAATGTTTCTAATGGTGGAATTTAGCGAATAACAAAGGTTTTGTTCCAGAAAGTTCGTGACTAATATCGGTAAGCATTAACTTAATGTCGGTAACGCTTGATAAAGGAGCAGCTAGCGTTAGCAAGGCTAGAAACGCTCGTTTATTAGCTTGTTGTTAGCTGTTTGAAGCGATTGTCCATTAGGAAAAGTTAGCTTACAACGCGATGCTTTATTTGCATGAAGTCTGTGTTTTATTTAAGTCCCAGTTAGTTTAGTAATGTTCATAATTACGCTGCATTTGTATACAAGAAAAAACCAACGTGGCGTATACGTGGCAAGCTTGTTGTTAACTTATCCAGGCCTTTGTTTTCGGTAGATCAAACATGGCTCAGCGTGTGTCGGCATCAGATGGAGGAAACAAGAAGACGTCCAGGGTTCGAGTAGCGGTTCGTCTGCGACCCTACATGCTCAGACAAGATGAGAAAGACGAAGGACCGTGTGTAAGAGGCCTGGACTCCCAGAACCTGGAAATAATCAATTGGAGGAATGCTACAGAAACAGTCAAATACCAGTCAGTGTCCTCAACATGTCCTCTTTCCAGAATTGTTATATTAGTATGATTTCTATTTATTCTCTGACAATAAGTATTAACAGTGCTGTGTTTGTTGTTTCAGTTTTGACGTTTTTCATGATAAGCAAACCACACAGCAAGAAGTTTTCCTCTCATCAGTGAAGCCCATTCTGCCACACATACTGCAGGGACAAAATGCCAGTGTGTTTGCTTATGGGCCAACAGGAGCTGGTATGATAGTCTTTAAATTTTCATCAAATGTACCTCCTAATTGTATAAATATATGTGTTTTTAATGTGCATAGACAGTCTAAACCACTAAGCTCACATTTCAGAAAATTTTTAATTAAGGTTTTTATCACAAAATTTTCGTTGAGGCAGTTTGGTTTTATTCCTTTGTGTATAGATTGTTGTGTTTTTGTAACTCAACATGTTCTCTTGTATAGGTAAGACCCACACTATGTTGGGCAGTTCAGACCAGCCAGGTGTGATCCCTCGAGCTGTACGGGAGGTGTTTAATCTGGTCAAAGCTAAGAATGATGATGAAGGATGGGACTACAGCATTGGCATGTCGTATTTGGAAATTTACAATGAGAAGGTATGTATGGTTGGCTACACACATGGTGTCATGTAGTCTGACTCAAAGACATATATACCGGTAAGTAGACCCCGCATTGACTGCTGCTGCTCATTGGCGCAAAGTGCCTACGCAGCGGCCATCTTGGTACAGTGCCACTCGCTCCTACAGTGCATTACGTCTATAGAGGAATGACATGTTTGCACTATAAAAGTGATCATAAATCGATCAGTTGTCAACATATACTCACGTGGGTTGTTTACTACAAACGTCAGACATGGAGGACAGACAGGCAGACATAAATAGAACAAAAGGACATCCAAGCATCCTGTCATAGCTACATGTGTGACGTTTTTAACAAATCAAACCGTTTGGAAATCGGTCGAAAATTCTGTGAATTCTACTTTAAGATTGTGGAGTACCTCTTACCTCCATAGATGTCCATGCATTCCCTCCTCTGCTAGCCCTGTACCAAGATGGCGGCGCTTTAGGCACATCCCTCCACAGTCAATGCGACGTCTATTTATATATGTCTTTGGTCCCAGTCACCACCACTGTGGGCCCTTGAGCAAGGCCCTTAACCCCTGACTGCTCCCTGGGTGCTGCACCGTGGCAGCCCACTGCTCCTGGTATGTATAGTTAAGGTTAACTTTGAATAGGATGGGTCAAATGCAGAGAAGGAATTTCCCCAAGGGGATCAATAAAGGTTTATTTTAAATGTATTCCTTCAGCTGAGAGTCATTTATAGAGAATTGTCAGGAAAAGAAATAGTGAAACGAAGATGCTTCTTAAAGCTGATTTAAGTACCAGGTTAGCTGTGCAGCATCACTTATCACGGTGATCTAGCAGGTCAAAAGAGAAGAGACCTTGGTGACATTAAAAAACCTGGCTTTAAGCTCAACAAACCTCGCTAACCCATTAATCTAGCTTCATAGTACACCCCTCTGAACAGTACAGCCCTGATGATTGAAACCCTTTATTCATAGCTAGCTGACATTTATAATTACAAACCTGATGAATTCCTATAATGAGAAAAGACGGTGAGCATCTATTGATGGATTATCTACATTTATACCAGAGAAGGATTTCTCATAAAATGAAAAATGAGTTGTGGTTAATGGTTTATAACTAAAAGAATTAGTCAGTAATTCATAAACTGAAGTCATTAGTTACAGCTTATGAGCCCTTTGTAAGGAACTGTGAGGGTTCCTTGTTAGAAACTGGCATCGACCTGCCTCACAAAGTTGCAGTGATGTGGCCACGTGGAGAGAAAATGTATGACAACACACAGTCACTGGTGTGCAGCTTATAATACAGTCTTGGCAGCATAAAGTATATTTGATGCCGCTTCAGGTGGCACTGAATCAAACTAACCTCTCGCTGAAACCTCTCCAGAGTGAGCTTCCTCTGCATCTGGTCCTGAACCCAGGCATTCGCACAGTATTCCCCCTCCAGCAGGGAGGTCCAGCAGTTCCCTGCCTCTCTGTTGGTCTTCATCAGAATGATCCGGATGAGACATTTATCCTCTGAGGAGAAATTCAACGAATCGTGAGAGACATGAAATCGACTTTTGTGCATTAAAGTCAAAGTAAAGTCTGAGGATGAGTCTTAGAGGTGTGCAGCCTACCCAGTGTCCATGTGGCCTCGTCAGACATGGTTGTGTCAAACAGCTTTCCCTGGCAGAATGTAAAAAGAAAAGTTAAGTTAATATAGGCCTGGGTGATAAAATCATACACATCTTCAGCAGCAATAAGAACATGTTTGAATAGACTGAATTTGAATTTCTCTTAAATGTATTAGAAGTAAACCACTATGAAAGCACATATTGAACACCCAAAGTTACTTAATGTGTATCAAAGTGAGAGCAATCCATTATCCTTACTTATTTGTTTAAGCGTGTAAATTTATTAATTTGTGTGTGTGTAACATTGTTGTTGGAATAATACCTATGCACCATGATGAATAGGCTGATTATACTCAAAGTTAGGTGGGTCAATTCAAGCGAAACCTTTTTTCTTCTGTTTTTTTAACCAAGTATCAACTTAAATTAAATATTTTCTCAGCTATGGCCAAAGCCCAAATTAATATATTGTATGTGTGCACACAGCAGTGAAATTTGTTGTGACATTACGATTTAAGAAATGGTTGACATTACAAGTGTGTGGTGATCTGAGGTCCAACTGATTTTTAAAAAGTAACAGGAAGTTGAATCTGACCTGCACTTAGCATTATTACATGATGTTCTGTTTTTGTGGTGGATCCTTTGTGGCCTCTATGTAGGCAGATAGCTTGCATGGACTTAATTAGAGCTGGCTGAAGAACCTGCGCCAGACCCCACCTGTCTGTAGCTCCAGACCTGCACTCCAGCCCTCCTTCCTCTCACCACCTACGGCCACGCCTGGACCACCACCCACTTCCCTCCACCAATCAAACTGCAGCAATCACCACACCTGGGGTTTAAATCTGCAGCCCAGCTCAGTCAAGGTGGCTGTGGTTTAATGTGAGCAACTCGCTTTACGTGCCTCTTGTTGTCTTGTGTTTGATGTAAATATGTAACTCCTGCTTTGAAACTATAAGTTATGAGTTTCTCGATTTGTGCAGCCACTGGGTATCACATATGGAAGTGTGAGTTTTAGTTGTTTTCTTTGGTTATTTTGTCTTAGTAAGTTTTCTAACTCTGCTAGTGCTTGTTTGGTTTTATTTGGTTTTTTGATTTAGCAACACCAACCAGCTCTTTCTTTGCAGTGTCCCTTTCTTTGGTTAATTATGTCACTAGGCAATAAATTGCTTTACCTAACTAAGAACATGTTTTTTTTGTTTGTTTGTTTGTTAATGTCCTCGCTCACCCTAGACAGCTGGGTTGTAACACATATGGGGTTTGAAGCCTGTAGAAAATAGTATTAAATAAAAAGACACTTTAAGTCTGAATCATGAGGACATGCATGCAGACAGGACAGCTTTTCTCTGCCACATTTTGCCTGTTGGTCATTTTAGTCACTGAGTGAGATGGTCAGACTTCATGAGTCACAGTTTTTACTTTCTGCTACCAAAAGGCAGAGCATGTAAAGAGACCTGACTCAAATTAGATCTCTGTCTGTCTTAGTGATGCTGATGATGCTATCAGCCTTGCATATGGATGTTGTTGTTGTTATTCCTATTATTAAAACTGTGCACTTCTCAAGCACTGTCTGTCAGCATTGTGCCCAATCAGGACCTAAAGCAGAGTTTCTGCTCTTCCTGGTCTTTTTCGCCTTCTATCTAGATCTTTGCTTGTGTTGTTCTTTCTCAGATGTACGTCGCTTTGGAGAAAAGCGTCTGCCAAATGAAATTGTAACATTGTAACATTGTATTTCATGATGGGTTTTATTGGAATGGTTTTATTTGGGACGATGAATAACCAGATAGTATTAACTTAAATAATGGAACTTCCTTACAGAGGTGACCAGAGTTATCTTAGTACCGCAGTATATTATAAGAAGGGCCTTTCATGTGTTCACCTTTGCATGAATTAGTTTGAAGTGTGCTTTTTGTATAATTTCTCAGTATGGTATTTTGCAGTGTGTGGGATTGCCACTCTTTGAAAGTGCCTCCCAGTTCTAAAATGAGCAGTGGTTCCTCTGGGGGTGAGTTAATAGTCTTTCTGTTTTAACAGGTTTTAGTTTGCCCTGTTTTATTTATTCATGGCCATTTATGGTCATTTTGTATTGTTGCCAGCAGTCCATTTTATTTATGACACTAACACTGACATGGGTTGTTTTCTGGAATGGTAATAATATTTAATTTCCTTAAGCCAAAAAATATCCAATCTTGCATTACATCCACTTGTAATGACTAGAGCATTATTGAACATTTGTATTGTTACGTTTATGCACTGGCAGCACTTGGTAAAGGTTATGCCGGGTTCAGACTACACAAAAATGGTAAGGTTTCAGTATGAAAATGGGTGTTGGGCACAGCAACTTGTGGTTTTATCCCATGCAGTCTATCACAGTGGGCAGAAACTGATGCAGCATCTTGGATGTCCCGTGATAAAGACTAGCCTGTCACAATTTTGCCCAACATTCTCGTATTGTCTGACATCCTCCATGATGCATTCTGACAGTGACCAATTATGTCACACATGTAAAGCCCTCTTCACACACAGGACATGGATCATTGCTGGCTTCATCAATTGACAGTATTCTTGTCATTCAAACACAGATCACTTTTCCGTCAGAGTTTTCACAGCTTCATGCAGAGATACTCTCATAGTGCCGGAGAGCACCGTGGTACACAAGCAATATTTGTCATCTGTCAAGACCATCTTTGAATAACGACTGCCCTATATTAAACCACTTTTTTAAGCATATATCTTCTCAATTGATCATCTTCATAACAACAGTTGCATTTGAAATATAACTGTGTCTTTTATAAAACAAGGTCAAAGGTGCACATCTGTGGATCTAAATAATGAAAAATCAGCTCTGACTCTCAAAGTGTATTTCAGAAAATAAATTAAAAAAAATCTAATCTAACGACAAAGCTTCAAATGATGTTCTATATGCAGCTACTGGAGACAACTGATTCATTTTAGTTTCTTTGACAAATGAGTTTCAGTCAGGAGTTTAAAGAGTCAGTTTAGGATTCCTGGTTCAATGTTGGTTAAATGTGGCAGATTTGGCACCATGATTTGCTTTGAACGGCAACAACAAAGCATTTAATGATAATGCTAAATGTATTATTTAGAATTTACCGCAGCTCTGAGTCACACCTCTGACTAAACTCATTAGTATTTGGAGTCACACTAACAGTGTGACCAGACACTGATGTACCCTGATCTTAAAGTCAGTCTTATCAGTTTGGATATACAGCTCTGGAAGAAATTAAGAGACCAAGATCAAGACGCATGAAAGCTGTGATTGAAAATCAGGTTTATTCCACCAAATATAGATTTCTGAACACTTTTTAAGTTAAAACATTAGTATTGTGTTGTTTAAAAATGAATATGAACTTGTTTTCTTTGCATTATTTGAGGTCTGAAAACAATGCATAATTTGACCATTTGTCATTTTCTGCAAATAAATTCTCTACATGACCATATTTGTATTTGGAAATTGGGAAAAATGTTTTCAGTAGTTTATAGAATGAAACAAAAATGTTCATTTTACTCAAACACATTCCTATAAATAGTAAAATCAGAGAAACTGATCATATTGCAGTGGTCTCTTAATTTTTTCCAAAGCTGTATATTCTTGGTTCTTTTTCCACCATCAGAACTGTCCTTCTGTTTAATATGAGGCTGCTTTTTCCCTTGTAGTTGCAACCAGGGTGTTTGGTTACAGTCACATGGACATCAACTTACAGCTGTGGTCACAAGGACATGAGGCTGCTTGAGGATGGACTTGAAGCCTTCCCTTTAGCAATGCTTTTCAGGTGGTGCACAATGACAACCTTTATCCATTTAAAAAAAGGCTATATGACTGATATATGACACCTGAGCTACTAACTGAAGACAGAGGTATCAATGATTTTGGCTAAACCACTTAAGAAGATCTTTGTAGAATGCAGAACATTTCAGCTCTGTTCTCTGCGTCTTTACTTTATATTGTGGCAAGTCAAAGGCATGAACATATTAACAGCAAAATATTTTCTATTTCAAAAAGGTGAACTAAGGTAGTAGGTAGGCAGATGTTTTGATTGTCAGGAGGTGAAGATTTTTTTCATAGTGCTCTCCATTTATGTGAAATTCAAGCAACGTAACAAAACAATACAAGAAAAAAAAATAAAAATAAATGAACCCATCTAATTCAACAAAATGTGCATGTTTCAGCAACATGGCCTCACTTCTCCCTCTCTCTTTTGGGAGCAAAATCCCAACTGCTTGTTCAGGGTGATCAATTCGCACCTTGCTAGCTTCAGACCTACCATCGGACAGCATGGTGACCAACTTGCCAAACAAATCAACAAACTCATTTGCCTTTTTAGAGGACTCTGTGGAAGCCAAACATTCTAAGCCTTTAATTAAAGTTGCATTCAATACAATGCAAAGAAAAAAACAAACTCTACTAGGTCTGGTCCAGTGATATCACTATAACATCAGAAACACCATATAATCAGGACATGCTGGGCAGCCCCCTCCCAAACAATACTTCTGTGTGGTGAGTCTGAAAAAAAGAACAAAGAAAGGTTAGGATGAACAAAGGAACAAACAAATAAACCACATTCATCCTGTAACTTATGGATAACTGAAGCTAAATAATGGCTGTGCGTTTGTTTTAACCTACCCATAGTCTTTTATGTAAACTAGAACCTAATGCTAACACAAACATGTGCTGCAACGTTACAATAGCAGTGGTAAATGATAGCAAAATACACAGAAAATGAAATGTGTAAAATGAACATGTCGGGGACAAGTGGTGAGGAAAGGAGAGTTCTTTGTCACAGGTGCACTGGTACCAGCACTTTTTGATTCATCTATATCCAGAAAACTATGTAAGGAAACATTAAGAATATCAAAAACTACATTTTAGGGGGAAAAAAAAACAAGAAACAAAGACAGTTACTAAACACAGATGCTCTGGTTTAGATTCTGTCCCAGCACCTTCTTGGATACACAGACGTGGCATCACAAACTGATTCTCGTAATCTCCTCTCTCGTGAGCTGATCCTGCACCATCCTGCGTCTGTCTGGATCTGAACTCAAGGTGGGTCAACATGGGTCAAGGGACATGGGACAACCCTTTAACACTAACGTGTCATATGCGTCGGATGCCAACTTGGCAGCTTGGTGTAGAATCCATGTCTGTCATGCATGTGTTGAAATGATCAGGAAAGCAATGAACCCTCTGCAGCTCTGGTAATATGCTTTCTGTCACTAGCTCAAGACATCACAGGAAAAAGAAAAGATCATGGTATTATATATAGATTCTCTTTGCTCAAATAAAGATTAAAGACACTCTTTCTAAATGTAGTAATAGCCCAGTAACCCAACAGTGCCCTCACCATCTTGTGAAACTCCTCACAGTTCATAGCTGAGATTAAGACATTAACCATGAGCTGAGGCTAATGTGGGGAACCTCTGGGCCATAACATCAAATGGGTGAGTGAAATAGAAAGTAGAAAATAATTAAAAGACAAGTGAAGAAAAACAAATGGATCAGAAATAATGCTGGAGGATGTGTTTCATCCATGAAGAGAGGACTCCCAACCTCTAACAACAGTGGTATTCATTATCTATGATCTATTTTTCTCGTATGCAGAGCATGCCTGGCTACACATAAGAAGGACTTTAATTCACCCATGTTAATGTTTCAGAGGGAAATAAAAGAGGGGTGGAGAAACAAAAGGACAGACAGTTGCCCGCTCTGTCTTCCAAGGAGGCAGACGTTTGACCTAATTAGTATGCAAACGTATGCGCGGGTGAGGGAGGGCGTTCGGTTGGAGGTTTCCGTGATTTAAGGCAAGAGAGAAGAAAACTCTCCCTGCCCTCCATTCAGACATCCACCTCTCCTGTCTTTTGTGCCCCGTAGCTCTGCATGTCACTGGCCTACATTTTGCTACCAGACATCTTTGTGTTTGGGCTGCTGGAGGACATGGCCAGGCGGGCGAGACCCACCATCTATAAAGTAAGACGCGGGAAAGTGAAGAAAGCAGGCCACGAGGCTTTCTGTATTGTTATCTAGGATGTTATGAGGGAACAACAGTTGGTAACAGGGTTTTGTTTATGAGTTGTGTTCCTCTCATTGTCTCAGACAAAGATGCATATAGTTAAGGACTCAGATGATCCCCAGGCTTACAAATACAATGGGCAGAATACCTCATTCCCCCAGACAAAGCTGCAGTAACGATGATGTAAATCTGAAAACAAAAGGCAGAAAGAAATAAGGGGAAGGAGAAACAGAATGAGCATGTTGGCATTTGATAAGAAGGGCACTCGCAGAACCCCGCTGTTCCATCGCATCACGCATCCCAGACACACTTCTTCCTCGTCTCCTCTGGCCTTTGGTGCGAAAGACATTGGCGCTAATTGCCTGTGATGGTTTCAGTCCCGGGAATAAGACGACGAGTATGAGAGGACGAGGAGGACGAAGACCAGACGAAGGGCGGACAGGACATAGTGGAATGGAGCGGTGGAGGGGAAGGAGGGGTAATGAGGGAGGAAATAAAGCGAAATGAAAGTAAGCGTGGATGGAAAGGGCAAAGAGGATGTGGACAGACTGATGGAGGGCGAAGGAGGAGACAAAGGCAAAGGGAAGAAAAAGGAGGGAAAACAAAGTAGACTGCAATAAATATCCCTCAGAGGTAACCTTCAAGGGTTTCACAGACTGGGATATAGAGTCAATGTCAACCCTGAGCGGGTTTATTAGACATTAAGATGGGGTCAAACTTCATAATTAAACAGATCTGATGAGTGAGACCTCTACCTCATAATTCACGTAAACACTGTTTGAGGCTGACAGGGTGGCTTCTATAGCAAAAGCCCTTAAACAGAGGGCTTTGGAGGAGAGTTGGCTAGTGACATTCAGGGGTTATACCCTGATACACCAGTTACTGACTGACAAATGTATTCACACTCACATTCGTATCTATGCGTGTGGGCTAACTTCTTATCAAATGCCAACATGCTCATTCTATTTCTCCTTCCCCTTATTTCTTTGTGCCTTTTGTTTTCAGATTTACATCATCGTTACTGCAGCTTTGCCTGGCTCCTACAGGGGGATGAGGTATTCTGCCCATTCTATTTGTTTGGACAGTGGAGCAAACACTCAGAGTTCTCGCAGAAAATCCACACAGTCGGGGAAAACATGCAAACACCACACATTATATAACTACTGCATGACATGAGCAACGGTTTTGCTGCACGGCTAAAAGTCGTTACCACTTGCACCAAAAAAAATTGTGATGGCATAGAGTGGTGAATTTTACCTTGTGTATATGTGATAATCTGAAAGCACCAGAGAGAATGACCTCTGACACTTGAATTGGAAAACAACCCTAACCTTAACGCTTCTGTCAAATTAGCATTAAGTCTATAAACTAGATAGATTAGATGAGAGGATGGGAGAGCAGGACGAGGAAGTGACAAAAAAGGAGCAGAAAGGAAAGAGGAGGATACGTGAGGAAACAAGAAGAAAGGTGGGGACAAAGAAGAAAGGAAAGGATGGGGAAAGATAAAGAAAAAGAGGTGAAGAGAGAAGAGGGCAGAGGAGGGAACAAGAGATGAGTATAATGGGAAGGAGATAGGGATCAAAGAAGGAAAGAAGGATATATAAATGAGACACAAACAGAGGAGAGGAGTAAAGAAGAAGATGAAAGGGGAAAAAGGAGATGAAATTGGGGAGAGATGGAGAGAAGAGGGCAAAACAAGAATGGGGGAATAGAAGACGACAAGGAGTAATGAAAGTAGAGTCAAATGTGAAAAGTGAAATGATATGAAAGAACAGAAGAAGAAATAAAACAAGATGGGAAGAGGAAAAGAGCAGAGAGAAAGGAACAGGAAAGGACAGGAGAAGGTGGGAGGAGAGTCTTAAATATCACATTATGTCAAAATCCAGCAGTCACACTGAATTATTTTCACCTGCTTGTTTTACAGAGAGGAAGTGAAAACACCAAACACCAAGAGCTGCCTGTGCAGGACAGTTCCAATAAGCCACACCACACCAGTGGGTCATCACCACTCAGTCTTCAGACATATCATATCACACTGACCTCCACCAGCTTCTGCCAGTGTCTTTTTAGCTGTCCTGTACCTTAAGCAGGAAACATGCTTCCAGACTGAACATGTCATAATTCTTTGACAAACATACACAGATTTATCCTTCACTATGATCAGCTCCCCTTTCACGTAGAGCTAGGGGTATGTGGGCCAGTTGGAGTAAGTCTTGAGCCCCTGACGCACCTCCTCATCCTGCTCTGGTTCATGATGGTCTTCAGGTGGTGCTCCAGGGTGACGGCTTAATGACTTAAATATACACTGATACCCATGATTTGGTCTGACTTTTCCTTAAGTGACTTTATTTGTTACAAGCAAAATATCATCTGCTAGATGGATTGTCCTAAAATTCAGACACTCATGCCACCCACAAGATGAATTCTTCTTTTTGGTTTAATCCTTTGACATTTCATTATTAACTTTAACAAATGCCTACAATACTTTGGTTTATGACAATATATCTGCAAATCTGATGACATGGTCACAATGACAGTTTTGGCAGTGATAAAGTCAGAAATTCATTCTACACATTGATCACTTGCGAATCATAGCGTGCCGTCTTTTGTGGCCTATGTGATGTAATTTGGAAGAAGATGCCAGAGGCTGTCCACACTGCTGTATGTGACACTTGCTGTCTTATGTTCACAGAAGTAACTAATCTGTGGGCCACAACCATAGACTGTAAGAGATAGAGGTAGCAAACCATCGGTGGACTACCGTTGTGAAGTGTCAAGTTTAGAATGTAGCCATCACAGTCTTTCTCTTTAAAAACTGATTGTAACGAGCAAGGAGCGGATCTAGGTGAGAACTTAGTATACACAGCAATATGGTAGCAGCCTGTCGATCACAAGGTAGCCTTAGAAAATGAACACCATGCTGTATTCAAAAAGTCCTTACACTAGTGACTGAGACCATGAACTTATTAGGAAAATGTTTTAGGCTAACAGACGAAGTGACAAGTAGGGCCGTTTTCTCATAGACTTCTGAACAATCTGACTTCTTTTTGTAACCAGATGTGTCTATTGGCAGTTAGTCTATATGTCAGAAAGAATGCAAGTTTGAGGCACTTCAACGTTTGCACCACTTTTCAAAGTCCATCGTTTATGTACGGTCTATGGTCAGACCAAAAGGACAGTATGGGTTGTCTCTGTGATTTTATTGGACATCCAATAAAAGCATAAAGAGATTACAGAAAGACATTTAGTAATTTAGAGCAGAGATGGGGCTGTTTGGTCTCTGTCTTGTTTCAGCATGTCCTAGTGGGGGATTTGGATTGTGATCAAACTCATATGTGTGCTTGTTTGTGTTCTAAAATAAAGCACCAACCACAGAGAGAATTGTGAAAGCCAGAAATCTCAGCAGCTGGCCAACAAATTGTTGAGTAATTAGTATTGATCAAAAGCCCTATCAAGCCCCCTCCAGATATATTATGGCCATTCTGTGTAATGGGACAGTAAAAATGGGAATTATCGTGTCTCACATGGTTGCAGGAGCCTGCAGAGCCCTGCAGGAAGAAGTTTTAAAGGGACAGAGGTCCCAGGATGTTGACGAGGATGGAGAGAGGTTCTGGTGGGCTGTTGAAGAGGCTCTGTTCTGCTGTGTCCTCGGGGGCGCAGGCATAAAAGCACTCCACATCAACACCATTACAAAAGAAGAGGAAAAGAGAGACAGGAGAAAGGACATGAAGAGATAGAAAATGACATACGGCCCTTTTATTTCTCAGAGAGCTGGGCTACCATTGCTTACCCTCTCTCTCTCTCTTTTCTTGTGAATGGAAGCTGTCTTCCACCCTTTCTCTCCTTGCAGTCCTCAGTCCATCCAGACCTGTTTGTGTATTCTCGGCATGCTGCTGTCTGAACAAGCCTAAGACCGCATGAACCAGACAAAGGCGACAGAACAGCAGAAAGACAAACACAGACATGGAAGAGGTGCTTCTGATGTCTTACTCATGTTACCTGCTTAGGACTAACAAATGACTCATTATGAATTCCAGTTGCTTCTCTTCTAGGATTGACCCCTTTCATTGGTCAAGTACAGTGAGCAGCAGGGGTTAAAAACACACAAGACCTCCCTCTCACAGATAATGCCATACAAATGTAATGTTCACCATTTAGAGCATAGAACTTTCATTCTGGTTATTATATTCATGCATGAAAATGCTTTTTCTAAAATATATCAGCCACTGAATATGCCAGATGCTTTATGTTAGAGCAATAGCTCAAACTAGAGATGAGTTTTTTGGGCGTAAGGGTAAAAACTTGATGCACTTTCTATTCAAAGCCATCAGTGTGCAGCTCTTTCAGCAGTGACACCAGTGAAACTAAGAACATGTCAATCTGATCAGCAAAGGACTGACCACAGTGCATGACAAATGTGTACACTCTTAATGAAAGTGCCTAAAAACACAGAAACAATGTGATCAGTATGACCTTGCTGCAAGCATGTTCTCAGTGTAAACCACCTAAAACCTCCTCAAAGGAACCTGACCGTATCACTGGAGCTAATAGCTAATTAGTCACTCTGAGCCAAAAAGGATAGTTGAGTGGGCACCATGAAGCTACAAAATGACACCCGACACTTCATGCTGCATGACATTGTCACGTCTTCCACCTCCAGCGCCAGGTAGTGTAAGGCCTTCCCCTCCCCTCTCTCTCTCCTATCTCCTCAGGTGGGCGTGAGCGTGGTGTGGTGGCATGGAATGTAGGTGGGTGCTGTCAATGAGCTAATCATCTGAGAGGACACACCTGTGGTGGGGAGTGGTCCACCTGCCACTACCCTACCTGCTCCATAAAAGCCAGAGACAGACCACTACTCGACACCAGACCGTTGAACAAACCTCAGTCAGTTCTCTCAGGCTCTTGTTCCGTCTAGCTCTGTTATGATTACTCCATACTAACCAGTTGTTTCTTTGTGCTCCAGTTCCTGATCCTCCCTGCCTGCCTGTCAGACGGCAGAGGAACAGGAGAGATGACCAGGTGAGGAACTATCTGGCCACCATCGGATCCCTCCTTGAAAACCCACCGGCATTCAGCACCTGTCTATGTCTCCGCCATCCACCACGCCACAGGCCACCTCCGCCTACCTCTCTCCTTCCCTCTCCCTCTCGTCAGTCATCAGCTAAGTTCCCTGCTCGCTCTCCGAGTCTAGTTTATTATACTTCAGTATTGTGTATTGTCATGTCGCCGTGTTCGGTGTCTGCTGTAGCCGTTCAGAAGTATAGTCATGCCACAATTGGTTTCTGCCTCCATACTCTACACACAGACTTACTGATACGGAGTACTTAGATATACGATGCAGCTAGGAGTATATAGGTTTGCTTTTGTAATTCCCGCCAGTCCATCGGGGCTCTCTTGAGTTTCAATCGCAGTTCCTGTCTTCCATTTCCGCTACTATCAGGTTGCACTTCCTGTTGTAGTTTTGTGTTTATTTGTAATAAAGATAATTGTACTCCACTGCCTGTCTGCCGTGTCTCTGTTGTCCTGCACCTGACGCTCTGAACCAGTCCGTAACAGACATGCCATCAATCAAAGTTGAGCTGGTCTTAACTTCTTTAGAGCTCTAATGACACGGTTAAGTGTATGTCTTGTTTAAACATCTCCATAATCTCTTGTTTTGATTATTTATTAATTTATGATTGTCATTAATCAGTTCCATACACAAGCTGGCTGTATAAGCACAGAATGAATACTAAATAGTTTTCTCTGTTGACTGCCTCCGTGTTCTGTTTTCAGTGCAGTTGGTTGTTGAACTGAACCAAAGAGCATAACAGCAACGTAATGTAAGTTCTACCTAGTTTGTGTCACTCAATCTTATCATCACTTTAAAAACATGTGCAATAATTGAACAATGGACACTTTATACTCTAAATGCACCTTACTGTACATCACATTCCTGCAGTATTATTAGATTTTATTTATATGGATATTATATTTCCTACGACTCATGCTGGTACTGTAGGGATTACCAACAGAATTGCATTGTATTCTTATGTACATTGACAATTAAGGCATCCTAATGTGGTGCAACATATTGTCATGATGGAGTAACCAGACTCTGTGGACACACGGAGACGAACAGTGGTGATGGGAGTATATGAATGCAAAATGAAATGAAAGCATCGTCTGTTTAGTCAACAGAAGTTTCTAGTTTTATAGGAAAAGCTCAGGCAGTTTATTATGTTATTGTTGCTGAATACATTTGTGTAAAAAGGCCTCAATTCTTCACTTGGAGGACACGTTCTCTCCTGCTACTCTACAAGTCTTGCATCTTCTCCACCCTGCAGTGGCAATACACCTCCTCACTTCAGTTTCAAGTTCTTTCCTCTTTGGTCACAGTATCCTGAGGGAAAGGCCCACTTTCAGAAATATGCTAATGAAAATATTATTGTGCTGCATTCGTGTTATTCCATATTCATCCCCTTTTTTTTCATCTTTTTTATTCTTTTAATGTGCAAATGAATGCAACACAACTCAAAGATGTCTCACCTACAGTACATTCATTAACAGCAGTCAAGACACTAGATGCTGCCTGTCACTGGGTTCAGCAACACAGAATGACAACAGTCACTTTTATCATGTAGGGAAGAGTTTGCACACTGTAATTTGTTGTTTTTGAAGCCAGATATTAATATTTCATATATGTTTGAGGTTGTTGACACACATTGTTTATTTTTATACCAAATAATTTATCATGTGTGTATATATATATATATATATATATACAGTCAAGCCCGAAATTATTCATACCCCTGGTAAATTTTGACTTAATGTTACTTTTATTCAACAAGCAAGTTTTTTCTTGATTGGAAATGACACAGGCGTCTCCCAGAAGATAATAAGACGATGTACAAGAGGCATCATTCTGGAAAAAATATTTCTCAGCTTTTATTTACATTTGAACAAAAAGTGGCATGGCAAATTTACCAGGGGTATGAATAATTTCGGGCTTGACTGTACATGACAAGAGCTTAATGCA
>OMNN01103019.1:13136-42280 GCA_900302755.1 Chromis chromis
GCTATCTGCCAGCTAACTACAGGACCGCACGTCGATGCATGCCGGCTAATGGGGCCCCATTTGGGAGATTCCCGACGTGTCATTGCAGTGTCTACGGGGGTTTATGGTTGTGTCGCTGATATGGAGCAATATCAGCCGTCCCTCGGGGCCCCCTTCAGCTCGGGGCCCTAAGCAATTGCCTGGGTTGCCTACCCCGTTGCAACGGCTCTGGCTCCCGCTGCTTCTTCGGGAAGCGGCAGCGCAGGTTAAATTCAACTATTGACGATGTCCCCATAAAAAAATAAAATAAATCATTCTCGGCATTTTGTAGGCGTGGCGGTCGAATTTCAGCCGTGGCGCACCGCCACGGCTACGTCTATGTAAGGGAAACACTGTACTGCAATTGATAAATGTGGTGTGGTGTTACAAATGAAAATCTGACTGCATTTTGCAACGCCGGGTTCTGTTGTTGTCATCTAAAGCCCCTTTCAGACATGCGATATGTAACGTTGCTGGCTTCATCAGTCCATTAAAGTGATGGCATTCTGTCACTGTTCCATCAATGTTCCTTATAGCTTCATTTAGACACAGCAGTGAAAGACAGAGCCACAATATATTTGACACTAACATGAGATTGAATAGTATACCGAGTGATCTATAATGCAATAATAAACAAAAGCTTAATCTAAACCAATAGCAGCTCAGATAACTGGCCAGATAACTAATAACCTAGTTTATTCATGCTTTCCTTAAACACTATAACATCTGTGTATATATCTGATGATAATCTAACTGTTAATTTATGAACAGTAAAATAACAACTGTACAAATGTGATGGAGCTCAGGGTTCAACCTGAGGACGGCTGATATGCAACAAATGATTTAACTGCAGCTTATAAACTGTGACTCTGTTTGACAGCTCACCTGTCTGGGGTGAGATACAGTACACAGTGTGACTAGATACTGATCTGGACTCATCCTGTCTCCATGTTGGGGATAATGTATAATTCGAACTAATGAATGAGAATGTGAGATGCTCGCATGGATCCTGCTGCTGTTTGATGCTGCAGGTGTTGAATAAACTCAGAGGAAAGACTCCTACAAACAGCTGGAAGCAACAAACTAAAGTTCAGCTCCTGTTGATGTTTTCATTGCAGTTAAGTTTTATTTTTATGGATGTTTCAGTTTGTAATAGATGTGAAATTGCAGAGGAAAGTGAACGAGAAAGACGTTTTATGATTTGTCTTTGTGATGTTTTTGACCAGTATTGGTGCTGAAATTTGGAAAAAGTCTTCCTTTAGTCATTTCACACAGCTCTAATGTGACTGGCTGAGTACAGAAATGTTACTAGGTCTGATGTAGTAACATTGCAGATGCAGCTTTTACAAAAAATTGGCGCGGGTCCTCGTTCAGACATGGAGCTGACACGTTAAGTTGCCATCAGATTAAAGGAAAGGAGTGCAGGTCTGAAAGGAGCTTCATTCTGCCCTAACCTTAACCCTAACCCTAACCTCCAGCAGGCTTTTAGACTTAACATCATCAGACTGAACAAGTGGCATCCGTGGAAACCAGAAATTCCCAAGATCCTCGAATTAGAAGAGCACTATCGCTAAATTTGTGAGTGTTTTTGGGTTTTTTTGCTGCCACGCTTGCGGTTCTCGTCTCAACCTCGATATGGGAAGTTGCGTTGAAAGATCTTCTCCGCGCTACAAAGTGATACCCATCTCTCTTGAACCCCTGCATCTCTTGTGAATGAAGAGTGCTCTGCATCCTTCCTCGGGGCCACCAACAGATGCATCCTGCAGCTGCAAGCTCCTTCCTGTCTGCACTCAGGCCCTTTTGTCTGAAGACGTTGCTACAGCAAAGTTGGGACACCGGCTGAATTTAAATGGGGCAGGCCTGAATGGAGCAATGCTGGTAGGCTGGCAGGAGGTTCCAGTTTCCATGGCCTTATTCTCACTGTGCAAATCTGTGAATTTAAATATCGCTGCCATTGGCTAACTTTGACCAGCTGTTCACATGCTGACATGCACAGAAAAGGTGAATTCAAGAGTATCTGTTTATTTGGTTTGACTTTTTGCATTGTTGTTCTGCATCGTCAGAGGGGATCTTGTCGCTTTATTGGCCTCGAGAGCAGTGCGGCGCTACTCAGGCTGACGTGTGGGATAAACAGCCTCTCTGATGAGTTGCCTTGATTGGCTCTCCAGGAGGATGTTTATGACTGAGGGCTATTTCTACTCAGGCCTCCGCCCCGACTGCCCGCCTGCCGCCCGCCCGCTACACCAGGTCTGCCTGTGCTGAAATCAGTGTTGCTGAGGAGCTGCTCTTGTGTGTAGCAGGAACTTCCGTATCAAAGAGTGTGTGCACCATGGTGTCGCAGCAGAGGTGACAGGCTGTAAGGTAAGGCAGAGGAGGGTTTCCGATGTACCAGTTTCAGTCAGACAGCTACAGTGCGGGCTGCAGCATTTATACCGTTGCTTTCCTTTGGAGGCCCGTGTAGAGTCAGGAAGTATCGGGCAGCCTCATTTAACACTCAGATGTTTTACAAATAACCTCAACACCACTGGGGATATGATATGGGAAGCGTGTGGGATTGAGGAGAATGGGAGAATCTGTTGTCAGTGTTTTACTGCTTTCCACTGAGCCACATAGGAACATGCATATTATCATGCATGACTGTGGTGGTGGGTAAAGGAAACCTACTGATTAAATGTCCTTAAAGTGACAGAGATTGAAAATGGGTTTGCTATGTAAATTCCCTTTGCTGAGCGGAATGTACAAGACGAGACTGTTTTCAGTCAAAAATAGAATGTCTAGGAGACATCTTTACATCTGTCATGTCTCGTATTACACATTGTCTTACAGTCATTTATTTTCTTTATTATTGATTCACGTTAGTTTTATTCATGCAGCCCAAACTCACACATCTCTAAGTTGCCTCAAGGGACTGTACAGTACAGTTTTAATAAGAAATGAAACTCCCCAAATTGCATTTTAAGTGCAGAAATTTGCATTATTTAGCTGTTTTTGCAGATTTTCTAGAAGTTTTGTTGAATTTTTAATGTAATGTTGACCATTACCTATACTAAACATTGTGTATTAAATGCAAAAGTTTTCAAGTTTGAAAAACTGTCAATCTGTCAATCTATTGATTGAGCTATCATTTCAGCATGCCCCTTTTGTACAGCCTACTGGAAAGTACAAGAGTCAACTGTGTGTCGTCTTTGTGCAGAGCCTGTCCCTGTGAAAGGGAGCTGAACTTAAGCCATCTGGCTGCCAGATGTAGCGCTACTTCCCCCGGTCCCCTCCGTGGAGACTTGAGTCTCCTGCTTGAATCTGCTTCCCAACATCAGACAGGAGATAGGACGAAGACGAGGAGGACGTTGCCCGAAAGCTTCTGAAGTTTCTTTTTGCTGAATGCCAAGCAGCCGGGCACTTTGAGGTTCCCGCGAGGGGTGTTTCCCACCGACTCGGGGGGGTGGGTGACGGGATTCAAAAGAGGAAGATTTTCTTTTTTGGATGTGATGCCAAGTTCTCACACTCCTTTTGGACCATGGCGGACAACAAGCAGCAAAGAAAGGGATCTGGAAGTACCTCATCTCATATGTAAGATGTCAGATTTTGGTGGATTGTAGCACTATGGAGCGCTTTTGTTGTTTTTCTTGTGGCGGCTGTAAAATTATGGCAACAGGGATGCTTTTGGTATGTGGCGAGGACTCAAATAGACTTGGGCAGCTGGAGCAGAGTTTTCTTGAAAAGTTAGCTGCCTTTTATGGAGCGATTCTTCCTCTCTTTACTCCTCAGCCTTTTTCTATGGTACAGTTATTTGATAGTAGCATATTTTTCTAAAATCTTACATATTTTAGCCTATCTATCAGTGTTTTTTAACCATGCCAGCAGACAAAATAACAAATCAATGTGCCGTCTTACGCACTGTGCTTGTGAGAAGAGAATCTCCCTGCTGAATCAAAAGATCTCAGAGTACAAGGTTGACCTGCCCACACACCTCCAGACGCAACAAAGAGGAGAGTGGCTGTGACTCACCCGGCACTTCTCGCTCCACGCAGCCTGCTGCACAATGAGAGTTCATTTTATTCAAAGCCGGAGATCACACGGAGGTGCTTTGAGCTCAGGAGGCCAGAGACGACGCTGCCATGTGCCTTAGCTGTGTGACATCAAGTAGATTTCCATGTCGGGTTGATTCTGACTTCTTGGTTAGTGTTTAAAGTCTTAGTATGCGATTGTGTTTGGTGATTTACTGTGTTTTTCTCTTAGGAATTAAGCATTTTTGTGTGTCTTTCTGTGTCTGTGTGCCTTGGTTCTGTGGGTTCCCAACCAGCTACATGTTAAAAGTGATGTTAAGGAGCAGCGTCACTCCCGACTGCTCGGTTGTCGGAAGGCTCGTTTGTTTATCTGCTGAGCTCCCTGGACAGCTCACTGTTTATTCAGAGGGGAGGAGGTTTGCTTGAAACCTGTGGCTGGCTCTCATGAGGGTCTGACTGCTCCATATCCAGCTGTATGATTAAAATATGAACTGTGTCACTAATGAAATCATTTAGATATGACACCAATGGTGACTGTAATTAAAGTACTTAGTAAACCTAAAGAGGGGGGATGTCAGGAG
Source organism: Chromis chromis (assembly GCA_900302755.1). Lineage (NCBI taxonomy): Eukaryota > Metazoa > Chordata > Actinopteri > Pomacentridae > Chromis > Chromis chromis. Next base: position 17,740 of record OMNN01103019.1, read on the forward strand.
TCAATGACTAAACTGCTTCATGCTCTCCAAAGACTCACAAAACTGCTACAGTTAATACTAATCAATATTTACAACCTAATTTATCACATCATCTCAATTCTCTCTTTCGGGGTATTTTTGTGCTTTTTTTATGTAATAAAAGGGAAATAATGGAGGGAATAGTTCGACAGTAATTCAAGGCTAGAGCTAAATAATTCACCAGATGGTCCAAATAAAAGCATTTGTGCTTCAACACTGTTTATTTTTATACCTCAGGGTGAGTGCTTGCTGTGCAAAAATGATGAAATTACAGTTTTAAGTAGAAAAATACTTATTTCACCTTATTCACCTTCCTGCAGAGGTTTGCATGAAAATGTCAGTGCCACCCAAATGCCTTGGCTAAAAATGAAGCTGCAACCAGCAGGCGTTGGTTCTGGCTGACGAAAATCCAGCATAATCCAGCACAACAATCAGTGATTAGTTTAATCCTCACAACAAAAAAAAGTCTAATAATGATGTTTTCAGGCCTTAGCTCAGCTATGCTAATCGGCTACTGGCAGTAGCTTCATATTTAAGGAGGAGATTGGTATTGATTTTCTCATTTATTTCAAGATGGCGTATCCTTGGCACCATGCATGTCTGTATATTTCCCTGCAAATCACTTCGTAGTTGTTTAGATTTTAAATAAGAGCCAAATGGGTCGACTTCAAGGTGGTGATATATGAAAAGTCAGGGGATCATCAGTGTTTCTTCCTTTGTAAAGTCTGCATCAAATTTCATATAAATGCAATGGTCTTTGCTAAAGCGATGGACTACTATCCTTAAAACCAAGCTAAGACCATCTAACATGAAAAAAATCTGCATGTAACTTGATAAATGACTTCATATCCTGTGTCTATATCAGTGACTGGCAGATTTTTTTCTCAATTACTTCATTGTTGAGGTGTGAGACATTCACTGAATCACTTTTCACACCTTAAATATATTTCAACCCCCAAATACTTGCTGGTGAATGTGTTGCCACTGTGTGTGGGCGTCTATGTATACGTGTAAAGTGTGTTTGCTTCCTGTTTCTGAGTCCGCTGCGATGTCATTCACAGCAGCTTGTGGAGCATGGGTACAACTGCCAGCGCCGCACCACAGCCTGTTTCTGTAGCGTCACCGCTTGAGAGTGTCCATGGCAACGGGATGGCTGACAGCAGGCAGTCTCTTAGCATGAGCCCCTTCCAGACAGTCAACATCCACAACAACAAGGCCAAGTCCATTATCACCAACAAAGTCGCACCTGTCGTCATCACGTAAGTCCCTCCCCGAATCGGCGTTCTCGCAATTGGGTGTTAATCCTTTTTGATCACTGCGGTGACATCCCTCCCCCCCTACCCCTCGAGCCCAAGTGTTTGTCTCCGTTATCATCTCTTTTGTCAATCCGGGCCGAGCAAATAGTAGCTGATAATTGAATTGACCTCTCTTTACCATCCAGACCTTCTGCCGTGTTTTGTGTTGCAGGTATAATTGCAGGCAGGAATTTCAGATTCACGATGACATCCTCAAGACCAACTACAAAGTGGGCCGGATATCGGACGCGATGCCGGAGCACTACCTGGTGCAGGTGAGGACGACTTGCAGCCTCTAGCAAGGCACCGCACTGTCGCAGAAAGCTGTGGATTCATCTCACCCTTCTTTATGTGTGTTCTTTTCACATTCACATGTCCAAATTGCAGAGTGGCATAGCAACATTGTCATGCGCCGTTTTATGATCAGAGGCGGCCATTGAAACAGGAATGTTGTCACCCTTCTATCAAGGCTTTGATCTGCTCTGTCACCTCTGCTGTGGTAGTTCAGGCATGCAGTGTTTCGTCAGTGTTAAACCACAGCGTCTGTTTACATACGTAGATGGGTCAGTAGTTTCGCCCTAGAACATGTCCAGGAAAAAGTCTTTAAAATTGATCTTTTCCTCATTGTTTAGATAATCTAGTCACACTAAGCAGGTGTTTACCCCATAAATCTAATTAAACCTCTAAACTAGAAGCATTTCCTCTCACTGTGGGCTTATTTTCTCCTGCAATATAAAGTGCTGCACCTCAATGGAAACAGCACAATCATAGCTAGAAGTAAATAGAACTCATAAATGTCTTTTGGGCAGTATGACACAATTACAATTCCATAAATCAAATAAAGGGAAAAAAATGAATTGAATTTCTTTAACTGTGTAGCCTGGACACTGGCTGCAGTTCAGCCCAGCTCAGCTAAAAAGTCCCTGAATTTGTGACTGCTGAGCACAGCTGAATCACCAATGGCTTCCCAGTTGTGCTGAGGAGTGCAGAATAGTTAAAGAAAATAATACATTTTCAAATAAGCCATGTCAAATAATGTGACTTTAATGGCATATCAGGATTTTAAGCTTAGATGCGGTTAAGATTCCTGACTCAACAGCACGTCACAGATAAATAGCTCCACTTTCTGGCTTTGATAAAATGTTTGATTTTGGTTGTTCTTTTTAAAGACAGCATGCCTTTTGAATCCGCTGTTTGGTTTTGAGGTTCAGAGGATTAAAGTGAAGACAGACTAGTGTTGTGAAGCCAACTTTATGCCACCACTTCAAATACATCTGAATGCATCTATCTGATCACATGATGCAGGTTTTTTAGAGCATTCTATTTAATCTGAATTCTTTTAAATCCCTTATCGAAACTGTCAAGGTAGTTTGGTGGAGAATGAAGACGACTATCAGTTCAAAAATATGTACTGAGTCCATAAATCTAGTCTGTGCTGTGTTACTGTAGTTTATAAACTGTGACACTGTATGTAACAGCTCTAATGTGAAGAAAAGTACACAGTGTGACCTCCAGTTTGATCCTAACTCATCAATTATAAGTAATTATTGAAGTTACTGCTGCAGCTTCAGGTGTGCAACTTTCTAGGAGACGCTCATATGGATCCCATTGTTGTTTAATGCTGCAACTATTTAATAGACTCGGAGGAAAGAATCCTGCAAACAGCTCAAAATACGTTATTTGTGCAATTCAGACTTGTGCTGTCTTGAAAGTGATGCCTAAATGCTATTTGTTCCGGCCAAGTAACATGTTGGGACTTGTCCGTTAAAAATGCCAGGAGTTGATTTAACACAATGCATAATTGTCAGTTATCAATCAATCAATCAATCAACTTTTATTTGTAAAGCACTTAATCACATCAACAGACATTTCGAAGTGCTTTCACAAGGAGAGAAGAGATAGAACCCAACAGAACCCTTTCCAAAGCAAGCAAAAGCAACAGTGGCGGGGAAAAACTCCCTCTACAGGAAGAAACTCCAGGCGGACCCAAGACTCTGAAAAGGGCGGCCATCTGTCTTGACCGCTTGAGTGGAAAAGAGAAATACAAAAGAGATAGGACAGGGAGAGGAACAGAGAAGAGAGAGAGAGAGAGTGGCAGACAGGCCAGATAGAGTCGACATGAGACTGTGACAATCATCTATAAAGTTCAATAACATGTATTTCCAGATTTGCAGTTTGAATTTTAATAGTCCGTTAAATACAAAAAAAAAGTCTATTGGTCTGACGATGATCATATGTCAGTCTGGAGTTTAGGGCCGTGCTTCTGAGGTGAGGTCGCGGTCCTGAGGTGGGGTCATAGTGCCGGGATCGTCTTTGCCGGGGTCTGTAACTCCTGGATTCTTGTCCTCTCGTCTTGCTCCCCACCTGTCAGGGAGAAACAGAGACGGCGGCAGTATCTCACAGTACAGTAAGACAAGAAAAGAAGGAAAAGGAACAGAAGCTCCAAATGTAGTGTAAAACTCCCTTTAACAGGAGAGAGAAAAAACCCTCAGCAGTCTAGGCCTATAGCAGCTTAGCTTAGTGGTCCTATTTTATTCCTAATCATAAGCTTGATCAAAGATGAAGGTTTTTAGTCAACTCCTAAATAAGCTAATGGTCTCTGCCCCTCGGACTGAGGCTGGAAGATGGTTCCAAAGTAAGGGAGGCATATAGCTGAAACTTCTGCCTCCTGTTTTACTCTTATGGACTTGACGGGTTACCAACAGTCCTGCATCCTCAGAGCGAAGAGCTCGCGGAGGGTGATACACTTGTAGAAGTTCCTCAATATAGCTGATGATGAAGAATTTTATATGTGATCAGAAGGATCTTGAATTATATTCTAGATTTTATCGGAAGTTATCTGTGTTGATGTTTATTTAGTCAAGATAACGTTGAAGAACAATGCTGATAAACTGCAGCCGTGTAGGAATGACCATGCAAACTAGAAACTACGGTGGCCCTGGGGCTGTTTATGCACTGTGTTTTCTAATTGCTGCATGCATGTGTTGTCAAGTTGGTGAAGGTAGTTTTAGTTTGCTTGTGTTTTGTCTTAAGTTGCACTGCGTTAAACTCGCAGGGTCGCTGTAGGAAACGAGCTATACTGAAGACGGAGGCGACGGAGCAGAAATGTAATCTGTTGAGACAACACAGTAACCAGACTGTATCCGTTTTGTTGTTTGCAAACAGAAAGAAAGAGGAAGCAGGAGAGATTTAGCGTTTTTTTTCATTGTTTTGGTGTCAGCGTGGGTGAAGAACTAAAAACCCTAATAAAAGCCATTAAAACTCCCATGATGATACAATGTAAATACCATTTAAGATTTATTTAACCGCCTTAACCGACCTAAGAATTTGTGACTGCTGTGCCTGGGTCATGGTCCCAGTTAAATTTAGATTAAAGTTGCATTTCTTTCCAGGGGGAGTTCTTCATGGTCCAGGATGTCTACAGCAAGGCAGATGTCTTAAACACCGCGGGCAGCTACGGGGCGCCCAACTTCCGCCAAGTGAAGGGATCCTACCCGCTGTATGGGATGGGTCAGCCCAGCTTGAACGGCTTCAAACAGGTTCTCCAGAGGCTCCAGGCACAAGGACAAGAGGTCAGTGTTATTTTGTACACACGTGTCCAGGCAGAATTTCCGATCTCCACTCTTAAGCTGGCATAAATGGATGATAGGTCCTTTAGTAGATCTTAATTCTCTGCGTTGGTGCCTGTGTGGTTCTGCCCGGCCTCTTTTTCTCTCCGTGTTGTCAGTAAATATTTGAGGAGTCAAGTGTTTAGTGGAGGCTGTGGCCCAATTGTAGAACTGAGCAAACAGAAAGTTGCGGTCATGTGTACCAGTGGAAAATGAAGCTCTCTCTCGCTCTCGTCTTGCAGCAGCGAGAAACTGACTGTAATTGAAATGAAATTGACAAAATTATACATCAGGCCTCTCCAAACTCCTTGTGCTGCATGTCATATGATGACAGATTGTTTCCCGTTATTAATGGAGGCGCTGTGGTTGGAAGAAGGCAACAACCATTTTCTCTTTAAAAATATATTATTTGATGGTCTTCTTGCTGTGCTTTTCGCAAACAGGAGATTATATTCTTCTGTGTAAGAGAGGAGCCGGTGGTTTTCCTGCACAAGGACGACGACTTTGTGCCGTACACTCCCAGGAAGAAGGAAAACCTACACGAGAACCTTCACGGCCTGGAAAAGGAGGAGATGGTTGAATACCTGGAGCTCACCATCAGGAAGGAGGTGATAGACTGCAGCATCTACATGTGACAAAGCAAGTTTATTCAGATTCCAGCAGTGTTAAAACCCTCCTTTCTTCCATCTTTCCACAGCTTCATGATTTTGCCAAGCTCAACGAAAACGTCTTCTACGTCTACAACGACATCGAGTACTTCAAAGATGAGCCACAGAAGATAACCATCACGTGCGAGGAGGACATCCATGTGACTGAGGAGGTCTACAAGAGGCCGATGTTCACTATGCCGGCCTACAGGTTGTTTACATTGTTCCTTTATTAGCCCCATCTCCTCAGCTCACACACGAGTTTAGACGAAGCGGCGCACGGCTGCCTGCTGCAGAACATGCAGGGAAGGTTATAAATAGTGGAGCTTGTTTGTGCAAAGGTTGGTTGGCCTGCTTTTTTAGCAAGAAAGGAGGGGGGCGTAAAAAAACTACAGATTGCAGCATCCTGTTTGCAATCAGATCAGCACGGTCTACTTTACCGAGATGTCATGAGCTGCTCACGGCATTTCCAGGTCAAGAGAATGTATTATTACCAAAGGAGGGTGCTGAAGCTTTTTCTCTCAATCTAGATGTCTTGTAGTCAAAAAAAAACAGCAGGATGTTTTATTATGGATAGTTTAAACCTTCTGAACCCCTAAAACCCACCAGCAGGTTTGAAATGCATGTTGTCTTTAAATGAGCACAAAGTTTAGACCGTTTATCAGAGCCAGAAACTGAAAAAAACATCAGAGTTTCATGTGTGATGCATAGGAAAATTAACCGATTCTCAACTTGAAATCATGATATTTCACCTCAGCCACTTTATTCTACATGTCTCAGTAAAAAAAATTGCCAAAAATTAACCATATGTTTTAACCAGATTTTATTAAAACAAAATAATTTGGCACCCTTTGGTGTAACTATGAAATCATTAGAGATTCAGGTGTGACCAACAGTCATATGACAAAAATTCAGGGATTTTTCAGCAGAACTGGGCTGAACTGCAGACTGTGTTTGCACAGAGAAGACAGGAAACAAGTACAGAAACAAAATAAAAATCTAAGGGGTAAAATATTTATATAGTTTGAGAAGCCTTGATTTTTTTCCTGCATTGGTAACAGCTGTGGGAACTTGGAAAAAACATTGTACATGTTGATTCCATGTTGGTTAAATTAATAATCAAAGAAATTCAACTTTAGTTTTTCTTCCATTATGATTTATGGCATTATATTTGTGTCATAGTGCACAAAAGACATTTTTGAGTTGTTTCTACGTCTGTACATGGTTGTGCTATTTCCATAAAGGTTCAGGACTTTATATTGGAATGAAAAATAAGCCCACAGTGAGTTCAAATGGGACAGGAACATAAAAAACACCCACAAACTGCTTAGACTACAGAGGGTTAAACTGCAGGTGGCAGGTTTTGATTTCGATCTCTGTCATCATCCCTTGAGGATTGTCAGAGGAGGCATAGTTTCTATCTGATGAACTAAACATTAGAGAGCTCAGCTGTTATGTCTTAAGGTTAGATGTTTATCTACAGTCTGCTGTGACCTACATAAGAGCAATATTGACACAACATAGGAGCAAGTTCAAACCTGGGTAACAATCTGTTGTATTGGCAGGTACTACAGATTACCACTACCAATGGAGGGAGCGCCATTGGAAGAAGACTTTGACGCATTTGTTAACATACTCAGGGTAAGCTCTCGTAAAAATGTCAATCACAGTGCAAGTCCACCAATTAAATACCCCTTCTTTGGTCATGCTTTTTTCTATTTCGGATCTTGTTTGGCTGTGCCATTAAAGTTATTAATGACTGGAATATTAGAGAGCATCTGGACTTTCTCACTGAGGTAGTGAGAAGGTCACACCAGCTCTTTTAAATCCACATGTAGCATTTTGAATCTGTGCAATCAGTCACTAAAGAGTGTGATGGTTTTCAAAAAGAAATGGCAGTTTGTACTTACTTTATGTCCGCTCTTTGGTCATCCGCTCTGTCTGGTTTCCGCTCTGCCCTTCACTCACACAGGATGTTCTTTTCGTCTTGTTTTGCCCTTTTTTGGACTGACTTGCAGCAGCCGGTCCAGTTCCCTGTGGTTGGAAAGTGGCTCCTTTTTTTTAAAACAGTGTTTGGATCTTAACTTTACTGCCATACTCTTTCTTTTCAGTCTGCCTTTTTGTAAATCTTACTCAGTCACGAACTCTGATATTTCCAAAATTGTTAACATAATGGTAAGGCATTGATTTGAAAGCTGTGGATTAAAACCATGCACATTTTGGCTGAAATGCTTTGCAGTGACTGTATTTCACTGCTCTAGGTTTAGTGAAAAACTTTATTTTTTCAATCAAAAGCCAAATTAATTTAGATTATACCTCCTTTGATCTGCATGACAACAAACCCGTGCTCACCAGGGAACATTTTCATCTTTTTCACTACTGTTATGGGTTAGGGTTCATTCTTTCCTCAGTGACATAAGGCCATTTCTCTTTTAGCCATCACTTTGACATTCTCCCTCTATGTGCTCTGTTTTCCAGGAGAGCCCCAGCTTGTCTCTGGGTCACAGTGCGTCCCAGCAGCTGCCTGCTCTGCTCTTCAGCTGCCAGGTGGGCGTCGGTCGCACTAACCTCGCCATGATCCTGGGCACACTGGTGATGAATCGCCTCAGGGGTGATACACAACCGCCATCTATGTAAGATCTCAGCATCAAATGCATCTGGGAAATGGAGAAGGCACAAATGTGTGCTTGAGTAATCATACAGTTATTTGATAATTGCTTTGTTTTGTAGAGTTGAGGAGGCACCTGCTTCAGAGCCCAAACCACTGTTCAAGGTCATCCAGTCTCTGATCAACAAGCTGCCTAATGGACAGCAGATCATGGAAGAGGTAAAGCACAATTTTGGACGCCATCCCAACAGCTGACTTAAGCAACAAATACCTTAAGAAATATTCTGATAATAAATAATAGATATTGTGTAGGTTCTACACCACAGTTCTTTTTCTTTCTCATTTTTAATTGATTTCCATGCTTGTCTCCTATCTTCTGTATTTCATGTTGGTATTTCAGCCAAATAGTCTCTGAATTGTTGTCATGTGGCCGTTGGTCGCAGCGGAGTCGCTGATGGCTTCCTGGTTGCATCGTGAAGCACATATTTTTTTTGTTTTTCACAGAATCTAGTTAAAGCAAATGGTTTACTTTTGGCAAAATTTTAAGGCATCTAGAATAAAGAGATTTTTATAAAATATTATGACTTTAAGCTTAGATTTGGTTAATTTTTCAGACAGAACCGCATGTTACAGATAATAGGACCAGTGAAAAGTTAAAAATATGACTATTATTTCTGTTTTCACAGTTTCTGGCTCTGATAAATTGGATCATTTTGGGAATTTGTTTTAAAGACAACGTGCCTTTCAAACCCTCCAGCAGGTTTTGAGGTTTAGTGGGTTAAAATATGTCAAAGAGGATATTTAACTGATTTTTTATTACTCAAGGTCAAGAAGGTCTTACATTTTACATCTTGCACAGTTCAATTGTCTTTTTTTCCCAAAAGGTTGACCAGGCGATAAACCTGTGTTCAGAAATGCACAACATAAAAGAAGCAATATATGAGAACAAGAGCAAGCTGGAAGGGATCGGAGAAGATTATCAAATTCAGGTTAGTGGTGATACTTTTTGTTTCACTTGGAATTTCTTTTCAAAAGCAGCACCTTGTGCCATAGATGGCCTGTGATTTCCAGCAGCTTCTACTGCTCAATTTATATTCAGCTAAATAAAGCAAGAGTGGGACTGCAATCAAAGGATAATGTTGATGATACATAAAACGTCCTTGAGTGCCTTCAAGATGATTGAGGACTTAAGGAACGGGTAACATTAGTGGATTAAAAAAAGCCCTGTCTGTCAGGAAATCAGTGGAAAATTAAAAGCATGTTTGGTTGAGGTGCTTCACTACAGAATTATAAAAAGGATCTTACAGAAGCTGCACATGTGAACAGATAATGAAGCCTTTTTTTTTCTTCTAGGGAAGCAGTACCAAAGACTACTTTCTCAACAGAACCATGCAGAGCTTGGAGCGCTACTTCTTCTTGATTGTATTTAATGCATACCTTCATGAACAGGTAATGCCCTTTTCCAGTCTAAATGTCTTTTCTGATACCATAAAGACAGTCTTGAGTTGTAACTCTGTTGTGTTTCGCAGTATCCTCTTGCCTTTGTGTCCAACTTCAGCCAGTGGATGTGCTGCCACGCTTGGCTGTACAGGTTACTGGCCTGCATGGATCTATCAGAGCTGTCGGCTCCAGCCGAGCTGGTCACCAGAGGAGCACGTGTCTTGGTGAGAAAATCAGCGAGCACACAATAGTTTGTTTATTATTTGGTTCCTCTCCTGAAATGTGTGGTTGTCAGAATTGTGCGCTGATTATTTTCAGTGTCATGCAGGATACAAATACAGTCCTTGAGAAGTATAGCTGATGTTTTTATACTGATGAAGCTTCAATAATTCTTTAATACATCTCAAATCTGCCATCATCTTCACACACAATCATGTAAATGGTGAATTTCTACATTTATGTAGTGTGTTTATCCAAAGCTTTTTACAATTTGCGTCTTATTTGCCCACACACTTGCACTCAAGCTGTCCAGCAGGGTGCTGCCACCCACCACCCATTTTACATCTTGAGCCCCATCATCTGTATCTGCAATCATGTACATCTTAAAATACACTACATGTTGCATGTTATCTAATGTATAACTGCATGTGTCTGCGCAGGTTGCTGATGAGTACTTGGCTCCTGACGTGCTCAGCACTGTGAAGGAGATGAAGGCGGTCAACTTCAGACGAGTGCCCAAGATGCCTGTTTATGGAGTGGCTCAGCCAACATCAGAGGTACGGCAGATTTCTTTCTGCTGTCATTGAATTAACACAGATTCTCTTTTTTATCTGTTATTGACTGAATTGCCTACATCCAAAATGTAATCATGAGAGATCAAAAAGAGGATTAAAGATTTCTCTGATTGTTTATTTTATGCACTGCCACTTCCATCCCGAGAGAATCCACATGAAATGCAGGTTGTTATATAAATCAAATGCCACCAGAAAGAAGTGAAAGAGGAGAACATATAATCTTTTATAATCATAATTTCTAATAGACTGTCATTGCACATCCTCATTGTTAGAGAAAATGTAATTTCCACATTAAACTGACAATTTTGCTATCAGCGTCTATATGCAGCCTAACCGACTCAGAGGAATGACTCATGGTTATTTTGTGAAGATTCACACGCCCACCTCAGGATGCTCAAGCTGGACTTCCAGCTCCTTGCACTAATGGTCACTTTGCTGTGTTCAGGCTACCGGAGCAGTTTTGGCCCATCTGACAGATGAAAAGAGGAAGCACAGTCACGTGTTGTGGGTCAACCTGCAGGAGGAGCTGGTGTTAGAGGGAAACGGCCAGATTTTCACTCCGAGGGAGCCCTCATGTCTGGACCAGCACATCTCTATCCCATCGTCTGACCCACAGCTGCTAGAGGTAGAGAAGAAAATTATGCTTTTTGATGTTTTTCGGGGCTGCTACAGTCAGATCGATGATCAAAAGTGCCCTGAAAGAATTTGGCTGAGCTTCAAACAACTGAAAGTGCTTCCATGTCCTCTCCTGGCCCGTAGAAATTGGAGACGTCCCTGAAGGAGGAGATTCTGAAAGCTCAGAAGTGGCTGGAGGTGATACTGGAGCAGGAGAAGCAGATGAAGATGTTTAAAAGCTGCGTGACAGTTCAGGAGATCTTCAACCAGCACAAAAGCTCCTACCAGGGCCTCGTCTACAAACGCATCCCTTTGCCTGACTGCAGCGCGCCCAGGGAGGAGGTAATGATGTGAAGGAGTGCAGGAACACATGTTTACATATATGAGGTGCACAGACAGCTGTTTGTAGTGAGGAGAGCTGACAATGATCAAGCCTTTAGCTCCCTCTAGTGGTGAAGAATGTTGCTGCGCTTTTAACCTTGCAATAATAAGCAAGCATTATCTTTGACACTTTTTCATACTCACTTATATTGTATAATTTTTTCATTATTATTCATTAATATTTGCCAATTGCAATTTTATTTATAAATGAGTTTTGGCATTGATTTCATATGTATTAAATGTAATATACAAAATATCTGTTTCTATAAAATTATATTCATATCTATAAAAAATAAGCATAAATGAAAAGTTAGGAATGTGATTTGTTGTTTTATTTTTCATAAAGATATATTGTGGTGGTGTTTGAGTGCATTTATACATGAGCTCTATTTGTGTGTGTGTTCCAGGATTTTGATAAGCTGTTGGAGGCCATGAAGAGCTCCTTGGCTGAGGATTCTCACTCAGCCTTTGTTTTTAATTGCTCCAACGGCAAAGGCAGGACCACGACCGCCATGGTCACCTCTGTTCTGACTCTGTGGCACTTTAATGTAAGAGATATCTTTGAGTTGTATTGCATGTTCATTAAGGGCCACATTACATACTACCATTTTAACAAAAATTTCACTTCCAATCTGCAGGGTTTTCCAGAGTTTGGTGATGATGAGATTGTGAGTGTCCCTGATGCTAAGTACACAAAAGGAGAATTTGAGGTATGTCCAAACTGCTCGTAAACACATAACATTATGCTGTTTATTTTTTAAGCATGATCAAGATGCAAACTACTGCTCAGAAACAAATTAATACAGAGAACTTAAGACAAGGTCATCAGCAACAATCCTCTGAACCCCAAACAGTTTCTGGCTGTTTCTCTCCTGTCGTATTTTTACTCACTGACATTTTTTGATGCAATATAAAGTCCTGCACTTCTATGGAAACAGCACAACCATAGCTAGAAATAGAACAAACTCAAAAATGTCTTTGTGCAGTATGACAAAATTTTAATGCCACAAATCATAAAAAAGTAAACAGAAAAGTGATACCTGGTATCTCTCTCAAATTAACTGACAGGTCGGTTTTTTGCACCTGTCACATTTTTACTGTCGGCTAATATTTCTCTGCAATATAACGTCCTGCACCTCTATGGAAACGGCACAACCATGGCTGTACACTACTGTGCAGTATGACACAGTTATAATGCTATAAATCATAGAAAAAGAAAAAAAAGAATTACATTTACATGTTTTTTTCATAAATTCTCATTCAAAAAATTGAGAAAACCTGGAATTTACATGTACTGGTCGCTACCTGGAGCATCTTCTAAACGGGCCTGGGTCAGTTGAACGTGGCAGTGCTGTTTGGATTGTGTAGGAGCAGTGTGAACTGGCACTAGGGGGGGTGACTCTGGGACGCCAGAGTTCACCTCCTAGCCTCCTGGAGGTGTCGTGGGACTAAGTAGGTGAAACACCGTTGAAGGGAGGTTTCCACCTGATGACCCCCAGAGACGTGTTAGGAATCACTGCTCACTGGTAGGTATAGTGACAGATTAGGGATCCTAGGTCCTTCATGGAGGATGAATCCTTTCTTTTTGAGCACAAGTGTTTAAATTAACTCCACTGGTAGCTCTGACTTTCTTTGTTGGTGGCACCAAGTTGGGTGTGTTGGGACTCCTTCCTCGCCACCAGCCTCCTCCTCTGTCCTCATTTTGTTTTTTAAAATATTAATTATTTAATTTCGTCATTGGAATTCTATTGTTTCCGCACGTAAGGCAGGCAGAGCTTGACAGAGCAAATAAGAGATGAAAACTACACATTTCTTTTAACCACAGTAGCTTGCAAAGTAGCTGCAAGTGTCGACCGGAGGGACTCAAAATCTGCCTAATGATCATCGTGTACGTACACAACTGCAAATTAAATATCAAAAAGCTCAGCAAATGCTCGTCCTGTTCACGCTGTGTTTTCTATCCTATAAAAACCACCATATAAAGATGTTAACAAGGTTTACAGGAGAGGGTCTTTACCTTGACCAATCAAAAGTAGTAAGCAATTGCCAGTTTACAGATTATCAGACACTATAGAATTCAGACTTTCACACCTGTACTGTTACTAATAAAACCCCTGTGGAGGGTGAACATGTGCTCCCAGCTCTCCTTATCCCAATATCTAAATGTTTAATGGCCTTTAAAGCCGTCTCTGTATCACGTTTCCCACATGTCATACTCTAACGTAAAGCAACATGTGGAAATGTATAATGCCGTAAAATGTCTAATAGTTGTGGAATTCAGCTCCTTGGAGATTTGAATCCCTGCTGCTGCTGGAGCTTCAAAGCTGCAACAACACGCAGGGATATTTTCCACTTTAGGTCGGGAATGCAGAGCTGAGACATATCCCAGCTTTTCTCACTGACACTTGGTGTGCTGCTTAATCTGGTATTTATCTACGTGATCGTCTTCTCTCAGGTTCTGTTGACGGTGGAGACGGACACGGAGGAGGCATCGGAGGGGGAAGAGGATCCAGGCGATGCCGGACCAGTCCCCCATGTGCAGTATTCAGGTGGACCTCTGAGGCCCAGCTGGGTGATGGTCTGAGCCCAGGTGACCTCCTACTCCTCCGTCCACACTCTCAGCACACAAAACACTCCTACAAACGGAAATAAAAACAACCTTGCATCCTTATCTCCTCAATTTAAAGGTCTAAATATCAGCTTCTCTGCAAGCAACAGCACAATTAAAGGTCATTATAACCTGCGAATGTGAACACTACAGCCTCAGCTGCCTTCTTCTGCATCGAAGGTTCGAGTATTTACAAGTGGAGCTTGACTCAATGTATGCATGCACATCAAATAGCATTTTGGGAATCAGAAGGTCTTTATCTTGTCACCTTGTTGCCTCCGTTTGAACATCAGAGTAACCACAACTGAACAAACTGTGTGATGGGAGATCTTTAGGGAGCGCAGAGTCTACGGGTGGTAACGACAGAAATGTAATAAATCCGTCTTTTCTCCAAACTGGGGACTTTTGGGAATGACGTAACTCTAAAAGGAGTCATTTATCGTGTATCATATTCCAAAGAGGAGCGAGACAGTAAAAGTATACACTATATAAAGCATATAAGTGCTCCGTCAAATATAATCACTGCGAATCCACCTTTTTAATTAAGGTGAAAATTATAGTCATTCCTGCACGTTCTCCCTCTGACACCTTAACTTAGAGGGATGATCAGTGTCTTTTTTGTTCCTTAAACCGCACCTATGTTGATGTTTTGGCTGCAGCAGCCTCACCAGACGAAGCTAATGCGGTTAAAAAAGATACAAAATTGAGTTGTGTGCAGGAGGCTGCACTTAAAAAGACATTTAATGTCATGGTTGAGAGGAACCAGGCCACTCTTTGTTTCTGAAATGACAGTGTCCAATATTAGAGCCTCTATTAGGGGATAGAAATGCAGGATTTAAGAGAAATGATGGAAAATTTTGAAGAAAAAGTCCCAATTTTACAGAACAATGAAGTTATCATTTATTAAAGTCAGAATAATTTCAGAGAAGACAGATGAGGTTGTGCTTTACTGGTTTTTGGAAACACACTTTTGCTTTCTTGGCTTGAAAACAAAAAGATTAATACCACTTTCATCATATGTCTGGCAAATCTGAAGCTACAGCTAACATCCAGTTAAACACTTTTGCTTTCCGGGCACAAAAAACAAAAATATTAATACCACTCTCATATGTAACAGCCAATTAGCTTAGCTTAGCATTAAGATGATGAAGGTGTCATTAATGAAAGTGAAATGAGACAAATGTGTTTGTGCTCGACTGATTTTTGGAATTTGCTTTTTTGGTAAGAAAACAAAAAGATTGACACCGCTTTTGTAATCCGTACGGTAAATCTGAAGCTACAGCTAGCAGCCAGTTAGCTTAGCATTAAGATGATGAAGGTGTCATTAATGAAAGATATATTTTCAGAAAATAAAGTCCAAGAGACAGATGAGGTTGTGCTCGACTGATTTTTGGAAAACAAAAAAGATTGACACCACTTTTGTAATCCATACGGTAAATCTGAAGCTACAGCTAGCAGCCAGTTAGCTTAGCTTAGCATTCAGATGAGCAGGGAAAAGCTAGGCTTGCTGGAAGTGCAATGAACTATACTGTCAGCACTGCTAAAGCTTCTTAAAACTTCAGGTGTAGAGATTTCATGTATTTCTTGGTGCTTTTTTTGTAATTTCTCAATTTTAGAGCTTCTTTATTTGAGTCCTGACTGCAAAAATGTCTGAAAATAAACCCTAAAATGAAAAAAAATCACACCTTCTTAACAACATGACGTCTTTTTGCCAACGTATCTGCCTTTAAACTAGTTTTTTCCCCTAAGAGAGGCTCTAATACTGCACTGTAGTCCGTGGGACGACACACTTTTTGCAAATTATGGCACATTTTCTTTTATTTATTCTGTTTTATATATATTTGACTTTATATATTGTGGTCCAGTCTGTGGTAAATGTGTTGGAATAGATGGTTTCATGAGTAAAAGTCTGAGAATCTTGAGAGTGTTTTCTTTTAGTTGCCAAATTAAAGGTGGTGAATCAGTCGTGAAGTGAAGTGTCATCCAAACATTCCATTTACCTGCTTTAAGGTTCTGATTTAAAGGTCTACACTTCGACATATTCCGTCTGTGATGTTTTATTTTGTATTTCAGTGTATCTTGTGTATTTTTTTTTTATAAACAGGGCGTTAAATACAACAAAAAAAACTGCCACGGTGCTTCTTACCGAATGTATCTCTTACAATCTGTGCTATGAATAAAGATGATTGACACATGAAGTCCGTGTTTGCTGGTGAATTCCTGCGGTTGCCGGGGCGATGACAGAACACCTGAGCGTCACCTGGTCGCGGCACACCTGTGTGGGCGTGGCCTGCAGCCCTGTGACCTCCAGCTGATGACAGGGGAGCTGTGTGTTGGCCTGTGTAGGTGTGTGTGTGTGTGTGTGTGTCTTGTCATTGGCACCGGGACAAAGGGGGTTAGGTAACCAGGTGTGACCTATGTGCGTCAGGTGTGAGAAAAACACTCCAATCAGGTTATTAGTCTCAGAAAGCAGCCTGGGTTTAAATGTTTTATTTACAATTACAAAAAAATACACAATCATATAATCAACACATTTAATTTTCATTAGAAATAGTAAAAAAATATATTCAAGAGGGACCAGGAAGTGGAGAGAAGCTTGAAATGTGAAGTCTATTGAGGTGTGCTAATTATTTATACCAGGTAAAAGGAGTTAATATTAAATGTTTCAAGTTCGTGGTTCACACTCTGTTCGTTCCGTGTGGCCAGTCTCCCGTATCGAACATGTGCGACATCAAATAGTCCTCGTACTGTCCGTCTATCAGCTTGGCGGCGTTGTTGCGGGCGAACCAGCAGTCCACGCTCTGCGTCCCGCTGTAGATCCTCCGGCTCTTCTTCACCACCGGCACCGAGCGATCCTTCACCTTCAGGACCTGCGACGGCTTCGCGTCTCCGTCTGCGGGGAGCTCTGCCAGGCCGACCTCCTCGTACAGGAACTGACCTGAGAGGTAAAACAGGGTTCGAGTTGTTTTAGTGTCACATTTCAACTGATGGAAGTCTTTAATTTCCTGCTGATGTGAAGTGAAACCACTGTGGCTTTTTGTTCACTCTAAAACAGTGGTTCTCAACTGGTCCAGCCTCAGGACCCACTATGTCTCTATTAAAAACGGTTGCGACCCAAATTTTTAAAGTTTGCTGTTCCTGTTAACAAATTAAGGTTTATTTGGGTGTAGTCTCAACGCATTTTGATACAACTTGGGGAAACTTTGGCTTATTTTTTGCTCATTTTGGTATATTTGGACACTTTTGCCAAGTTTTGGGCATATTTTGGCCCATTTTGACATATTCTGAGCACATGTTGGTTTATTTTTGGCACGTTTTAGCATAAATGTCTCCACTAAGCTGGCAGAGCCACATCTAGAGGTTAATAGTGGACAACTACTGGTGTCACCACCACTAAATGTCCTGCTATTGAAAGCAAACTGAGTCATAAGAAACACGTCCTTTAAAATAAAAGACTTTATACCACTAATTTTTTGAGGAGGACAGGCTTCTGCGACCCTCTAAAAATGGCTTCGCGACCCACTTTTGGGTCCCGACCCACCAGTTGAGAACCACTGCTCTAAAATATGAGAATTCTGCTTTTCAGGGAGAGAGGATTTACAGATAAAGCCAAGTTTCTGGTAAGTAAATCCTCATCTTTTACTTGAGCAAAAGTCACCGGAGTCTTGCCTTTATCATTTAATACTTCAATAAACTTTTAATAAGACTTTTCTCTATTTACATGCAACTTAATATGGAGTTGACAGACTGTTTATGGTGCATCTGTAGCTTCTTTATGCAGAGTTGTTGCAGTTTCACACCACATTTCGGGTTGTTTACATCATATGCTGTGTAATTTTAAGTTTACACAGCATATGATGTAATATGATTAAGACAAATAAGTCGCCCATTCCTGCACACTGTTAATAATTCTATAACTTTTCATCATTTATAATCCCGTTGGACTTGCTACATTTGCTGTTTATTACCTCCGCCAAGGAGGTTATGTTTTTGCCAGCGTTTATCTGTTTGGTTGTCTGTCTGTTAGCAAGATAATTTGAAAAGTTATGAACGGATTTTAATGAAATTTTCAGGAAATGTTGATAATGGGACAAGGAACAGATGATTAAATGTTGGTGAGGTTTTGGATTACCATCTAGATCCAGGAATTAGTGTATATAAAATGAATGTAGGATGATAACATAGGGTGGAAATCACAATATGAGTGGAAATGAGCTGCTTGGCGGAGGTTTTCTAGTTCGACTTGTAATACTTTTTATGTTATCCATCAAAACACCACATCAAATTCCTTGTATGTGAAGACCTACTCAGCAATAAAACTGATTCTGATTTCAGGGGATGTGCATTTATGTGAAATAGTGAAAACATTTGCAGAGACAGAAATTTTCTACATGCTCCTTTCTCCACTATATTCTATTTATTTTATTTTATTTATTTCTGTTCCTACCTACTTTATGAAGCGTCTTTGAGTGTCTTGAAAAGCGCAATATAAGTATTGTGTACTACCATCTACAGCAGGGGTGCTCAATCCTGGTCCTAGAGAGCCACTATCCTGCATGTTTTAGATGATTCCCTCATCATCAAGCTCTGCAGAAGCCAGATAACGATCCTGATAATTTAAATCAGGTGTGTTGGAAGAGGGAAGCATCTAAAACATGCAGGATAGAGGACCAGGATTGGGCACCCCTGATCTACAGGAATAGTAGGGGGTTGTAGGGTTGATCTTTTGTTGACTATTCACTATCCTATTCAATATTATTGATTATATAACATATTAAAAATGGCAAAACCACGTTTTTCTTTGAATTTAAACAACTAATACAGCCAATCAGTCATGCACCAGAGTGATTACTGCAGCCTCTAGTGGTTAAAGACAATGCTTTTGTTGTTATCTAGAAGATGGTAAACCCACCCAGCAGTCCGTGGCAGTTGTGCGACAGCCCCTTGCTGTTTCCGATGTAGAATCCCAGGTGGTCTCTCTGGTAGGGCGCCGGGTTCTTGTACTGGTGCAGCAGGATCACGAAGCCGATGTTCCCGCCGACCGTCACGGTCACGTTAGACTTCCCCACGATGGCCACCGACAGCTCGCCGCTGTCCACGGTCGCGGTGGAGTGGCAGGGCAGGACCATGCGGTCGCGTCCGTCCAGGATGACCTTCTTGGGCGTCACCTCGATGTAGGAGCGTCTGGGTCGATCCACCACGATGGTGATGGAGCTGAAGTAGGTGCGCTGCTGCTTGTGGCTGCCGGGTGGAGCCGGAGCACCGATGAGCTTACCGTTAACTGTCACACCTGAGGAGACACAGCATAGATGTTACAGCAGCAGCATGAGTGATGTAGGTCTTTTGATGGCGTTGAACTGGGCTTACCAGAGTACTTGTGGTCAGAGACGAGGCGAAGGACGTGTCCAGGCTCACCGTTGATGTTGAAGCACACGGTTAGTTTACTGAGGGGGAACTCCACCACAAAATGAGGGTCACCATCCGCTTAAGTGGTTAAAGGGCATGAAAGAGAGAAACATGATAATAAGCAGTGGGAATATAACAAGTAGGTATTAAATAACATGATCCAGTTGGCTGTAGAGCTGCTTAGTTTGACATATTTCTGCTAGAAACTTGCACAAAAAGACAGATTTATTAGAGATAATTATCCTCGTAGTTTCAATCGTAGCATCTGGACTTGGTTGAGTAGCTCCAAGACGTTCCACCTCTCATCCAAGAGGCTTCATCAGTTCTAAACTGACTGGGAGTTCCAGATTTTATACTCTTCAGGATCCATTAACACTATTGAAGCTCCAGTCTGCTGGGTGAGTGTTGCCCCTCCCTCATTATGCGAGTCGTTAGGTCATTCCCTCTCACAATGGGATTTGTCAGAGACCTTTGTGGCCAGGTGTGAACGGTGCCAGAGGTAACTGTATTTTTTTTTTATACCACCAGGCTACGACACTGTGCTTCTGGCATCGTTTTATCTTAACCTAAATTATAAAGTGTTTAAATTTTACCGTCTAGCAGAGCTGTTGTGTCTATGATAACATTTCTGCAAATCTGGGTCCATATTGGAGTTTACAGTCTTTTATGAGTCCCATACCAGATCTCTTGGGTTTTAAATTTTAAGCTACTAAAAATAATAATTACAATAAATAAATAAATGTAGTCATAGTAAAGGAGATTTTGTATTTTACACGAAAGTTAGATGTCTAATGCATCAGTCACTTTACAACCAGCGCTGCACCATCTAGACTGCACAAAGAAAATCTGTCATATTTCACTCTCGTGCAACAAAAATACATTCAAACCTGTGCATTCTAATTGTTTTGTACGTTTAAAAGACTCTGCAATATACATACTCAGAGGAATCTCGAATCGCAATATCTAAATTTCTACATATGGAAGAATCTGCACAATATCAACATTACTTATTCACATTTCTTGTTTTTTTTAATGTCCCTATATTTTTTGTACTATCCACTTCGCTGCTGTGACACTGCAGATTTCCCTGCTGTGGGATTAATAAAGGCTTATCTTATTTTATCTTATCATGTTAGGAGATAAACTGTACAGAGAATACAAACAGTTAAATTAATAAAATGTAAACATATAGCTCGTAGCATTTGGTTGATGTTTTGTTTTCTGATAGGGGACTTGCAGCCTTAGTATTTACAAAATCCTGGCTGCAACTCAGCTATCCTTTGAAACGGACAGAAAACCTTCAGAAAATACTTAACCGTCACATCTGCCTGCTAGAAAATGAGGACTTTGACTCAAGAAATTACAAAGGAAGTAGTTAATTTAGCCTAATAAGTGATAAAATCAAGCTCTTAACTCATAAAACTGTGTCTTTGAGCCTAAATCTTTGACTAATATGCATAAGAAAGCCTGTTTAAAGCAGCAAATAACAAGGCGATTGCTGATTTAGTGGCTGTTTATAGCAGTGTTTAATTTATATTGCTGTGTTAACCAGCTCAGTTTCTGTTCTATGAGAGAGTCTCCTCAGGCTCATGAGAACCAGCTAAGATGAACAGAGCAGCAATGAGATGATAGAGCTACACTAATAACAGGGTCATTAGTCCTCACTAACTGCTTCTGATGGTTCCCACTCTTTACTGTACCACATCCACAAACATCCAGCGCTCCTTTCAGCTCCGTCCCATTAACCCACAGTACCTGCGCTCGCAAACA
This sequence comes from Chromis chromis, assembly GCA_900302755.1. Classification (NCBI taxonomy): domain Eukaryota; kingdom Metazoa; phylum Chordata; class Actinopteri; family Pomacentridae; genus Chromis; species Chromis chromis. Next base: position 38,930 of record OMNN01103019.1, read on the forward strand.
CGCACTTGCTTGTTTAAAGTGCCACGTAGTGTCGGTGTTGGTATTTCAATTAGACCCTTCTTTCCTGCTCTCAGGTCGTGTTCAGAGGAATCCCTAAACCTCTCGCTGCCTGTGTGATCACCGCTGAAATTACAGGCCGCCAGCACAGAGAGTGTAGAGAGAGTCTACTGTACATCCCCCCCCTCTCCCGTCTTTCAAGTTTTACTTTGGAGGCCCGTAACCACTGCGTTTACGCTTGGAGCATATAGAGTTCAAATGCTATCAGATGACACAAACGGGGGGAAAACATTACGACTGTTTACATGAGAGAGAGAATGTGGAGTCACCTGATGTTTTGGAGATGGTGATGGATTTCTTGGCTGGTCTCCTCTCAGCTTTACCTACAAAAAAGAGCCAGAACCAAACAGTTTTTAATGCTTCATCTGAAAACCCTCCTCATAAGAGATAGTTAGTGATAATAATTTAGTACCAAGTGTCTGAAGAGAGAAGAGGCAGTCTGCATGTTCTCACCTTAATGGCTAGAAATGTGGCTGTGAAAACCACAGATTGTAGCTTTGCAGAGGATGTTAGCTTTAGTTGGATTGGATTCACAACAGTTACAATGGTTTCCAAAGGTGACCCCATTAACAAAGCATCAACAGGCGACTTTCCACTGCAGTAACTCGGGGTAGGGGTGCTAGTACGAACATTTACAGATACTGGATGTAGCTCCATTTTTATGAGCATGTAGGAGATGGAACAATAAAGGTCTGTTACGTTAGTCTATATGGTGAATTTTAAGTTGAAGATAGTGATGTTACAGAGAACACTGTTACTGTAAAGGACATCAAAAGGGCACAGACAATGAACTAATCAGTGCTGAGATCCACATAGCAGTTTAGGGACTTTTAAAAGTATCTACCCGGAGTAGGTACTTTTTCCTCCCCAAAAAGTGGCCTTGAAAGAGGTTCTGAAAGGACGGTTCTGCAGTCTAAACATACACAAGGGTTTGGTTTACCCGAAAATTACCCGCAAGTTACAGCAACGGAAAACCAGATAATGTAAGATGCTAAAACCCCCAAAAAATTAATGTATAGAAGCCACTTAAACCTAAAAATGTTTCCAAAGACGTACTTTGGTTGATAGCAGCTAACCACACTAGCAACAAATAGAAGCTAACGCGTTTATCCTTAGCTAAGTTAGCTTAACTGCTAGAAACCACTGGTTAATGCTTTACTTAATGCTTGAAAAGACTAAATGAACACATTTTCTCTTTGCCACCCAGTGGATTAGCTGTTTTTTATGAACTGTGATTGCTTCCATTTACTGCTAGCTTAATGTGCAAATTCAAGTTCAAAGGCCCAACTTTTAAGGTTTCCATTGTTTTAGATTTGTAAGTTTTATCATCTGTCAAATATAACCGATGCCCACAAAGATGCAGCATTTATGCGTCTTTCTACTTGATAAAAGACTTCTGCAGGGGATACACCCCTTGTCTCGTCTATTTGAAGTGCATTTAGGTAATTGGAAGATCCTCCATGATGGTGGAGGGAGGAGAGCTGACACAAAGAAGCATAAGTCAGAATAATGAAAAACACCTCCTCTACAATCCAAACTAGTACACAAAGCCTCACCAATTGCGTTCCTGAGAGGTGAAGTCTGGCTGCTGAGCGTCCCGTCGGGTTTCTTTGGCTTCCTGTCATCTGGGTCACCTGGCAGCTCGTTGGCAGGTGATGCAGCCTCCTCAGCTTTTGGAAGGACGGTGGGCGCCGGCGCCATGGTGCCGTCAGCCTGGACCTCCGGCTTCTCCACCACCATGTTGGTGAGAGGAGTCAGGAAGTGGTAGGTCAGAGACAGGTTGGTGGCTTGCTGGATGTGATCCTCCCTCTCCTTGCTGGTTTGGCTGCGAAGCCGCGACCGCAGACCCTCCTTAACGCTCAGGAAACCCCAAACACGTTCCACAAAGTCTTCTGCTATTGAATCCATAGCAGCCCCTAAACCCTGTGCGACCCCCGACCCCACAGCTCTGGATCCGGCCGCCATCGCTGCTGTAGCTGCCTTCACATGCTTCTCAGTCTCGATTTGTCGATGCTTTAGCGGCACGTCGGTCTCCAGGACGATGCTCTTGTCGTTGTTGCTGGCAGTAACCTGGACGTGGAGGGATTCCGCACTTTGGTTCGTGAGCTTGCCGGCGATGACGATCTCAGAGCCATTGAAGTAGTTGGTGAAGAGATGCTGAGTGACGTACTGGACTGAGTCCTCTGTGTAGTTGATCCTTATGTCGGACAGCAGAGGGGTTCCGATCTCATCGTAGAACCTAGAGAGGAACATGTTGGGTTGCAGGTGAATATTTGCAAAAAAAGAGGCATGAAATGACCAATCAATCAATCAATCAACTTATATTTGTAAAGCGCTTAATCACATCAACAGACATTTCGAAGCGCTTTCACATAGAACCCAACAGAACCCTTCCAAAGCAAGCAAAAGCAAAAGCAACAGTGGCGGGGAAAAACTCCCTCATGAGGAAGAAAAGTTCTCAAAAAACTCCCTCTTCATGAGTTTTCATGATTCATCTTCATGATGACTTGTTGCTTTGTTTGAACACAAAATGAAGCCTGTTTTTTAGGTGAGGAGATGTCTACCTGTAGCGTTATGCTAATTTTACTATTTATTCCACAAGCACAGAATTGGCGGAGCTGTAAAATCCAGTCATAAAGGACTAGACTATAAATTGTAGTGCATTTGACGAGCATTATAACTGGATTTCCTGCATTGTGGAATTTGTTTGCATAGAAGTGTCGTGCAGCAACACCAACTCAGTTGATTGCTAATGTTGTTATTAGGGATGCAAATTTTAAACGAGGCCTTCGTAGTTGTTGCCTACTTTCGTTTACTATCTAAGTCTTCTTGGAGGAGTAGGCAACAACTAGGCATTCGTAGTTGTTGCCTACTTTCGTCTACTATCTAAGTCTTCTTGGCGTTCGTAGTTGTTGCCTACTTTCGTTTACTATCTAAGTCTTCTTGGAGGAGTAGGCAACAACTAGGCGTTCGTAGTTGTTGCCTACTTTCGTCTACTATCTAAGTCTTCTTGGAGGAGTAGGCAACAACTAGGCGTTCGTACTTGTTGCCTACTTTCGTCTACTATCTAAGTCTTCTTGGAGGAGTAGGAAACAACTAGGAGTCCGTAGTTGTTGCCTACTTTCGTCTACTATCTAAGTCTTCTTGGAGAAGTAGGCAACAACTAGGCGTTCGTACTTGTTGCCTACTTTCGTCTACTATCTAAGTCTTCTTGGAGGAGTAGGCAACAACTAGGCGTTCGTAGTTGTTGCCTACTTTCGTCTACTATCTAAGTCTTCTTGGAGGAGTAGGCAA
>OMNN01103020.1:0-19701 GCA_900302755.1 Chromis chromis
TTTGTTAAACTTGTGTTTTAAAGAACTGAAATCGCCTAAGACTACATCCTATACCCAAATTTTCTATGAGTAAATAAAAAAATACATTAAAAAAAAAAAAATCAGGGTTTTGTAACAGCAAAGTGCAATAATTAAATGAATGTAAAATTGGCTCATGGTCACTGTCTGGTAACTTTTTGAGTAGAGATAGAAATTGGCATCTCCTCTCTGAACATCTAACTGTTTGAAATGAAGCATGAAGAATCTGCTTTTTATGAAATGCATTATACTAATGAGTTAGGTATACTTATCCTATCATACTCTAGTCTGTACAATCTGAAAGGCAATTCAGATTTGGTTATTTTAGCGAGAACTGTTTGCAAATATAAACTGCACTGTCTCCCACTGTAAATCCAGGGTCGTATAATCCACCTTTAAACAGCAGAATTTGTTTTTCTTACGCCTCCTCACGGCTTCCTTTACCTCACTATTTATTCTAGCTTGCTCCCTTTTCCAATTTCATTTCTTTTTCTCACTCTGTTTCTAGTCTGCCGCACCACCCCTCCCTCTCCGCCATCGCACTCTTCCCCACTGTCAGAGTGTGACAGATCGATGCTGTATCCTTTCGGCTTCCCCTTGCAACTGTATTCTCCTGGTAATTGAGCTCAGCTGGTCTCCCAGGGGGCCGCTGATTTTCACAGGCACTTCTAGGAGCTCGCTGCCTCTTCTGTCATCTACATCATCGCTTGCTCCCTCCATCCAGCCTCTTTTTTTCTGCCATCTTTCTCCCACTTGCTGCTGCCACCTGTAAAACCCCTTAAAACCAATACCCCAAAGCTGTAATTGGGTTTGATTTCCACCTGCAATGTCATCGCCCTTACCTTCGAGTGCCTACCCAGTGCGTCCAACATTTTCCCCTTTACACATCCAAACTTTCAAACAATAAAAGAGACCGAATGCCAACATCTGCCAGTTTGTTTGTAGCTTTATGGGACAGCTAATGGGAATAGTGATTCTAGCTGCAGTTTTAGGCAGTAATGCCATTTGATTTGAAACAAGTGTGCCAATGCATAAGCATTGAAACACACATATTACTATTCCTCTCAAATACTTGCTCTGTTTATGCTTAATTTCTCTTATTTGTATGATTTTATTTTACTTAATGTTTTATTTGTTATTTTTTCAGTCCAGTCAAGGGTTAAATTTGGGAGCAGTTTGTTTGAGGATAAGCCAAACCAATCAGTAATTGTTTATTGATTCTTCATGGGCCGGAAGAGCTGTTTTCCCATATATCCAAAGATGCACTTTGCTTTATGTTGTAAAAAAGATCATTAAAAAAGAAGAACTAGAGGAAATAAAGAAATGACACACCAAAGTCTAGTTTACATCTTTGTATCACCATATCTTTTGCAAGTGCCTTCATCATTTCAACTGTAAATTGTAAAAAGAAAAAAGAAAAAAAAAAAAGCATGATTTTTGCTGCGTAAGTCATCCTGCAGCTTTAAACAAAAAAATTAAACATGTGGCTCAATCGGGAATGGTGTGCTATGACTTTTGGTAGCAATTTGTTGTACAGTTTTTTACGAAATTCAGAAAGAACTGCGTTAAAAGTCCTAATTGAAATGAATTGGATGTTGGCAGGACGGGGTCAGCCCTATGTTCCCACAGCCCAATGGTACCACATTTTAAAGATTTCTTCTTTCACTGAAAATTTTGAAAATTAGGCCCTATGTTCCCACATGTCTCACATTTCTAAGACCCCTTTACACGAAGGGAAAACGCAGATATTTCCACACGGTTTGGCCTCTCATTTACACGAAAACCCCATTTTTATCTTAAGAAAACAATTATTTCTAAAAACTGGGAACATAGGGCCTAATTTTGAAAAATATCTTAGGAATGTGGGAACACAGGGCTGTGGGAACATAGGGACGCTCCCCTAACAGGAATGGCTAAACTCTCAAAATAACTAGCTGAAATTTAAAGGTAAATTGCTGAAACTGGTGGCTAAATGTAGAAAATTCATGGTTTAAATAGGCAAGTTTTAAAAGTTGAAACAAACTAAAAGTAATGGATCAGCACTACAGAAACTTTAGTATTTCAGGCAAACAGTTGTTAATCTTTTGGCACTGCTGCTGCAAATTTGCAGCAAAGTTATATTTTCACATTCAAATTAGATTTGTGACAAATGTCTGGTTTACTAGCTAACTTTGTGGAAAAAAAACTGTTCATATTTACTCCTGGACAACCTGGACAGGTCGCCAGTCAATCGTAGATCAACACAGAAAGACAGACAATCATTCATGTTCGCATTCACAGTTTTGGACCTTTTAATCTACAATGCATGTCTTTGGATGAGAGGAAGCCAGAGGAACATACCATTATTGGTGGAAATGCTATCTATGACAAACATAATATGTTTGTCACTAATTGTGAACTTGTTATCGGAAAGTTACTAGAAGTTAGGTAAACTGTGGTGGCACATGACCAGTGAACATTTTTGCTAGTCATGACAAACATCTATTTTTTGCCGTAATATTGTTGAAAGTTGAAAGTCATTATATGGCCAACGCTGACAAATTTGTGACAACATTTACCAACAAGTTTCACGCAAATCGGCCACAAAGAATTTGCTTTGGTCAAGGAAATAGTTAAATAAAATTCTACCGCCACTACTGACAGTAATGTACAGCTTGTGACTTCATCATTTGTATGGAAGAATGATCAGTATCCACCTTTATATAACTTATAGTGTTATATAACATCATCATTTGAACAGAAGACAAAAAAGGAGAGATACTGCACTGTATGCTGTAGTGAACCATACATGCACTAAATCCTCAATGTGTTTAAATAATCAGTGTTTCACCATAAGCATGCTACACCTCAACAGGATTTGTGTTGTTATAAAAGATTAATGTAGCGAAATTAATTTTACAGCCTGTCGTCAATGGATTTATTTTCAGGATGTGGATAAAACGTTTGACTCAGACTTTTAGCGTCAGGAGAGAACGCTCGAGCACCCATGAGTGCCACAAATGTGCTTCCAGACCATCAACACTCAGCATGACACACAAAACCTTTGTGAGTGAATGGGACGTACCAGGAATGCACCCCCCCCTACAAAACACAAACACACACAGTGCTGGGTAATTACGGATATTTATTTCCACATTAGGAATGTTAACATAGGACAGTATCATCCAGTTATGTGTGCAGTATATTTGCATTTGTGTGTCATTGGATAAAAGTGGGTCAGTATGGTGGTGAATGTGGAGTTATGATAGGAAAGGTAGGCGAGGCCAAAGTCATAAAGCTCACTATGAATTGTGATCATGCATTAACACAATGTGGAGTATGACATTAGACATATTTCTAGGGCCACTTTCAATTGAAACTCAAATAGTTAAAATGGGCATACTGCAATAACACAATCTCTGGTGTAAAAAGACACATGAATGATACTATTTCTGCTAAAAAAAAAAACTTGTTTCTTTTGTCCTTGGTCCAGGTAAGATGAGATCCAAAAGCAGCGGGGTGGAGAGCCCAGCCAATGGGGTGCTTGGGGTTCCCCAGGGCGACCATGACATCAGCCAAGACCAGGAAGTGGGTCTGCCTGTGAAGAGCTTGAAGGCCAAAGTTCAGCAGAAGGAGGGTGAGGATAAGGTGCAGGTCGAGGTGATCTCTGACAAAGAGAAACTACTGCTGGATTCCACCGAGGCTGGAGATAAAAGAGGGGATGTCTTGGATATGTCCAAAGAGGATCTGCTGAAACTGCTGGGAATCATGGAGGGAGAAGTTCAGGTGGGTCCCCATTGTGTTTGGCATTTTGTATCTGACCTTTGACCTGCTGTAATAAGTACGGTAATTGCAATCATAGGGCAGAGGGCAACATACCTGTGGAAGGGATTGTGGATAAACACAGACAGAGTTTGAATGGAAAGGGCCTTTACTTGCTTTGGAATGAGTTACACAGCAATTTTTGCACAATAGCTCTATCTTGTGGTTGAAAATGGCAACATACCAGAGAAAACAGGTCCATGTTTCTCAAGTGAGGACTTTTGAGAAATCTGGAATGTAGAATAATGATCCATCAAGCAAAAGCTAGTGGGATTTGAACACCCTAAAATGCGATGTTTCATATCCAGATATATTTGACAAAAAATAAATGTCACATTTAAATCATGTTCGAGCCTATTTCAATGCATTATTTTTCAAATTTGCATGCCACTCCTTCTCCTCAAGCCATAGCTTGCTGTATTATAGTGTATATCTGTGTGACTTCAGGCCAGAGAAGATGTTATCTGCATGCTGAAGTCCAAACAGACTCTCCCAGAAGCCCTTGAGTCACGGTATGGCTCTGCGGTCCCTGGCTCAGCTCTCCAGGCCCTGCAGAGGGACGACTTCGTCACTGGCACAAAGCCCAACAGTCACAGTGTCTACCAAAAACCCATGGTGGAGGTCAGTGGGTGACTGTCATTCAAAGCATTGTTTTTGTTGTCAGCAGTGTTTAAAAAAAAAAAAAAAGCATCTCAGAATAAGTACAACCCTTAGGGATGATGAAGATTTTATTTTTTATGAACTGCTTTACTGGGCTTGATACCTTCTAAACCCTAAATCTTACAACTAGGAAAAATCACAAGACAAACATTAATAAAAGGGATGTTTTTGTCAACACCTTGCAGGAGGTTATGGCTACACCACAGCAAATGAAACTACATTTTTGGTCGTATGTTCTTGGTCCTTGCATGTGTTTGTGTTTCTGCTGTTTCTCAGCTGGACCGTCTGCAGGAGAAGCACAAAGAGACATACCGGCGGATGCTGGGCCAGTTGCTGCTCGCTGAGAAGTGTCACCGTCGCACCGTCCACGAGCTGGACACAGAGAAACGCAAACATGTGGACTACATGAACAAGAGCGACGACTTCACCAATCTCCTGGAGCAGGAGAGGGAAAGGTGAGGAGAGGAATGTGGGTGACTAAACGTATGATTATTTAAATGTTGGATTTTTGAAAATATGTAATTAATTAGGACCCTTAGGCAAGGTCCTTAATGCTGCCCGGGCTACCTACCTATGTACGTCGCTTTGGATAAAAGCGTCCGCTAAATGAAATTGTAACATTGTAACATGTACAAAGGTGACACAACTATCACTTTTTTATGTACCTGTAGCATGCAAATTATATCCATAAAAAGAGAAGAAAAATAACCCAGCTTTAACCCTTCACAACATACTGTATACACACATATTTTTTGCTCTTCAAGCTCTGTGCTTACATAGATTCAATTTGAAATAAAATACTACTCTAATCTGTTAAGTCCCAGCTTTCATTCAAACAGATTTATAGAAAGAACTGTGTGGGAGACATAGCCCAGAGTACAAAGCTGCCGAGGTTAAGTGGTTCAAAAGTTCTTGGGCAGATGTTGTACTGCAATTTAATTATTTTTTGCTTAAATATAAATGAATATCTATTACATTCTATCCAAAGGGGTTCACACATTGCTGATTATAGCTTGTCAGCTCCAAGTAAATCTCTCTGTATTTCACAGCATACTGGAGTTTATAAACTGGTTTCTGTGGCGACATTCCCACACTGGAGCAAGTGTAGAGACAGAAAAGGAAACAGTAACTAGGAAGATGGTGGAACATATGGAGGAAAAATAGAAGAAGTTTCTGATGCTGCAGATAAAAAAAGAAACTGACTGAACCTAAAGTGGTTGTGTAATTATTCACACTGCAGGATTAAAGACAACAAACTTAAATGACTAATCCATTGTTGAAGTAAAACAAAATCATTGTATTTCATATTTTGTGGAAAATGTTCAACCAATAGACATCAGCAGATAGGCTCGGCCGATCAGGATATTCTGCCTCTTTAACAAGGAAAGCTCCTTGGCTTGTTCTGCTGAATGATGAAGTGTCCTTTCATCCAGTGAGTTCTGATGCATTTGACTGACTCTGAGAACACACAATGCTGCTGTATACCTCTGCATTCATCCATCCATCAGAGGTGAAACCATCAATAAATGCCATTGTGCCAGTTCAGGTGGCAGCTGTACTCTGGTTGACCGATGAGGTTTAGTGCTTTGAGTCATGAGCTGTTCCTTTCTTCTCCACACGTGTAACTCTATCCATCATTTTGATACAAGTTGATTCTCATTTCATCAGTCAACAGAACTTTGTTCCACAACTCTACTGTACTTTCTACACATCTTTTACGTTTTTATGAAGTTAATGTTTCTGTTTTTGAGTCTTACAAGGGGTGAATCCTCTGGTTCTCTTGATCACTAATATGGAAACATGTTCGCCTACATCCTTCACAAAGTTTTTTGTCACCAGGCAAATGATTTCCTGCTCATCCAAACTCTGAACTGTCAATTAGCTGTGGGCCACATGGATGTAACATTAAGAGACATATAGTTGCCAACTGTCCAATTACTTTTGAATCCTTGCAATTAGGACACTTTTGGTGCAAATGAAAACAGTACGTCTCACATGCAGTTCTTTTAACACTGATAAACCGACTAAAATTACTCAAGCACAGAGCCTGAACTACAAAAAAACATGTGTAACTGCTCAAATACTTGTCTGAAATGTATCAGTCCACTAAAAGACATACTTGTGTCAAGAGGTTTTGTGTAACCTAGATGTCTATTACAGTATTATATACTCATAGGCCTATATTCAAAGTCATTGCGACTTTACTTGTAGTACCATGTGTTTTGTGCATTCTGAATAAGCTGACAGACTGTTGAGAGAAATGAAAGGAGGAACTGGTGACAGGGAAGCAGTTGAAAGCAGTAGGGGAGAAGAGAAGTGGTGAGAGAGCGGAGGTAGAAAGTGAAAACATGAATTACAGTGCCAAAGCGGTTTATAAAACCAGCGTGGAACCTATTAAGCATCTGAGGTGGGAGAATTCATGGAGAAAACGCAGCGGAGCAATGCACGACATGTGAGAATGTGTGAAAGATGGCCTCATCAAGCTGGTGAAGCACGAGAGAGGGGAGAGGGGAGGGAGGTGTTGCTTACTGAAGTGATAACCCTGCATACCGACGGGGAGAGGCACGGAGAGAGGAAAGGGGTGAGGCAGGGTGGAAATTGTGGGTGAGGAAGGGGTCAGGCTATTTACTGTGGGAATAAGAGAGGTCAGGTGTAGAGAGTGGGGAAGACACGACCAGTGGGCGGAGGAACAAGAGGAAAGACAAGTGAAGGAATAAAGGGCATTTCAGAGGAACAATGACATCATCTGTGAAATGAAGTCATGGCTGAGGTTGCGACCTGGCTTCTTGGTCAACAGGAGACAAGGGATGAGGGTTGAGGTGGAGAAACAACATCAGTGGGGGGATGGTTACATCATGTGAGTGTCGAGGGCCTCACATAGATCACACAAGCCTGCCTGTGAGAGTGTAGATGTGCACTGAATGCCTATGAGAAAGGAGGCCCTACTAATTAAAGCACTCACAGATGAAAGAGTTTAATTGGCTGTCGCTTGTTACGGAATGTATTCTGTACAATACCCACAACACATTGCTGTCCATTCTGTCACACACAATAACCCTGACAGATGGGGATATTGTGTGCATTAATTGCACTGATGTAAGTTAAACTGTGGCTCGCAAAGCGTATCTTCCTTATTAGTTTTCCAAGCAGCATTTGTAATACTACACTGTATACACAGAGAGAGGACACAGTCAATCATGTGTAGAACAGACTAGAGAGCAGTTATATGCTACATTTCATGAACTGTCAAACAGTTCATTTGCAGCACTGACCCAGCGGAGGTACACACTAGCTCTCTTCCTCGACTCTTTACTGCAGGACACAGGAGACTATGGAGGATAAATCACAGTCATGGCAGCTGAGCTGCCATCACACACACAAGAAATGGTTGGGAAATGAGCAGCAGTCTTCAACTCAGTGTTACATCTACTCCTCAAGCTGCTTTCAAGAGGAAGGCTTAAATTAAATTAGCTTAAAACCAAATTAGCTAAGTGAATATTTCAGATGAGACTTTTTGTGAAATGTGTGCAAAATACTCAATTTGATAGATGTGAGTTTGAACACTTGAACGCTTTCTTCTGAGTTTGAGTGACATTCTACTAATGTGACTCCAAAACACATCTAACCTGAGGCTAAATGTGTGTGTGTGAGTGAGTACAGAGATAGAACAGAGATAAAATCACAAGAAGAAAGTCAGGTTTAAGTTTTCCCTTTGATGTGCAGGGAAATTTGTGCATTCTGTCATGTTAAGAAATGAGTTGTGACAGTACAGGTGAGCCTTTATGAAGTAGTAAACAGAAACAACACTAAGAGTCAAGTATAAACACAAGATGAGGCTGATGGGAATATTTTTTGTTTAAAAAAAAAGAAAGTATTTTACTATAAGAAAAAGTATTACACAAATTGCGGTTTTGAGCTGATAAAGTGAATCACCAAAGTCATACCAGATTTCATTGCCATCCATTCAAAATGTCCAGTTCAAGGTGGCAATAGAAGAAATGTCGGAGGATCCATATAGCCATGAGGATTCATCCTATGAGGACCATGAACGTGTTTAAAAAATGTCATGCCAACTCATGTGATATATTTTTTTCTGGGCGAAAGTGGTGGACTGACTGACCTAACCTCTTTCTAGCCCGGCTGCTAATGCGGCAAACATTAAAGTATAGAATCCATCATAATCAAAATCTTTGAAACAGTGAGCCGAGGCTTCAGTTTAAAGCATATGTCGCAAATCACAACTGACTGCTTTACTTCTACTTGATCCTTGGTTTGCATGTATGAAAGAGTTGACCTCCTTCTTATGCCAGGTGGTTTCCAGCAGGTTCCTTGGCTCACGCACTGGTCGGCCTCTGTCACCTCAAACAGTGAGTGAAGAGGATGAGCTCTACTAGATCTTACTCTGTCAGCACCTGCAGAGCCCAAAGTCTTCTATCTGGACCATAAAAGGAGGCAAAACGCAAGAGCGAAGAAACAGAATATAGCAGGGACACGTCTAAACCATAGATGGACTTGACACCAACACATAAAATACTTGACACCAACACATAAAATACAGATATACATGTTAACATTAATGTTAACCGTTTCCATCATGCATGCATCTCTACTGGGACCAAGCCATGACTGCTATTTAAACCTGATGCCTTTTTTTAAGGTTGCCAAGTGGCAGTATACTTGTCTGTTGCAGCAAATTCAGTAGAGGTGCAGTTGAGAATTTTAAATCATGTTCGGTAACATTAGTGTCCCTGGTTCACTGTTAAAAGGCTGTTGTTTACTACTGAATTTGTAGTTTTCAGATGTCCCCCTGGTCTGCCCAAGGCTCTTCATTTCTACCTCACCATTATGGAGCTGTTACTAACAGAATTTGAGATGTTTTCTGTAGTGGAAATTTAAAATAGCCTAGAGCTCAAAAGGTAAACATACTGTGGAAAAACTGATTCAAAAAGATACATGGCATTAGTGCCAACACCCACACAAAAACAGACACAAATAGAATCTATCTTCCATGTCTGGAAGCACTTTGTTTTGACATCCACTCTCTCAGGTGAGATGGAAGCATGTCATCATCTCATCCCTATCGATGTGATTCTCCTCCAGCTGTCCAGGTGAGAGTGAGGAGAGAAAAGTCAAAGGTCTTGTGCCAAACATCTGGAGGAATGCAACGGATGGGCACAAATAGGAGCCTTCTCAGCCATTAACACCCTCTCAGACTACAGAGCAGTTTATATGTCAAGAAGTTAACATTTTTAAGTGGCACCGTGGAATGTGTATAAACTGACGGAGGAAACGGCTCCCACTCCTGAAGGGAGTTTCAAAGAGAGCAAAGTCACGCACACGAAATGGAAATGCCGACCCGCAGAAACCGTGTTTCAATTTTAAGTAAACACAGTTATATATGAACCAAGTGTGGTTACCTTCACATAGTCTGATGTCCACTTTGCTTCTGTTTTCTCTCTTTTAACACCACGTCTGACTAATGTACAGTACTGTACATTATCACTGTGACTCTCTCGCTTAACACTTAAATGCTTTTTTTTTTCTCCTGTCAAGAGACGTCATTAATGTACAACATAGTGTTTTAACAGCTTTCTGGCAGTTCTTGTCTACTTCAATCCTCGGCCTCCTGACACAGAGGGGCTGCAGTGCCTCTGAGCAAATTCCCCAGGAAACATGGGATAAAATGTTGTTACATAATGGAAGAAAAAAAGTTCTCTCATGGTTGTTGGCTTATGAATCACACCTGTGTATCTGCTTAGGAAAGGGCCACATATAGTATCTGCTTTAAAAGTTGAAACCATTATTTTAAAGTATGTTGATGTGCAAGAGCATAGGAACTCTCTTGATAGTCTGCTTTGCTTTATTTACATCAACAGCCTGCTTTCAATTACATTTGCCTACTTATGACTTTGCATACTATAAACAGCCAATTGGTTCATAGTTATTTCTTCCTTAGTAACAGTAAACTATAGTTCTTGGCCATTAGTGCCAAATACCACTGACATCATGAGTGTGACCTTTGCAGGATAGTAATTTTAGAGTGCCAATTTCTAGGGTGTCGATGACATCTGACTGCGTAGCTTTTATAAGCTGCACTCTGAGATCTGGATGGCTCCTTTGGACACAGTAGCCAAGCATGCTAACCCCACTTGGCAATAACAGCTGCCGGTAATATGAATCAATGTAGATGTTTTATATACAAACATTTAGACTTGCAGAGTGAATTCATCTACAGATGAAGCCGTGGTTTGATACATTATTAACTGCATCTATACAGTCCCACGCAAGCGTCTGTTGTCTTACAGTTATTGTAATGGTTCTGTCCTCCCCAGATCTTCTTCATCTCAAGGGAGCCATCCAATTCATCCATATCTGGTTTCCTCATCATATGTAGACTTTGCAGGGAACCCCATTCAAGTTTAGTTTCCCCTCAAGTGGAACTACAGCAGTCTTTCTCTCCTGTCTCCCGTACCAGAGAGATTATGGCTTCCGGGCTGCAGAGACAATATCCTGTGCACTTTGGAAAATAGAGATATAATTTAATTTGCACCAAACTTGCACGGAATCTGATTTGGTCTGAGAAAATTCTTCGTAATGCCTTTGTAAAGTTTCTGAAAACAAACCCTAAATCAGGCTTATCTATAGTTGCCAAGTTTTATGAAAACATTAAAACTGAGTTTTGCAAAACACTCCTTCTGTGGCAAGGGTCCCACCCCCTCCACAGTGTCCAAAGCAAAGCAGCACACACACTCTCATACACATTACTGCCTTACATGGATGAGGTGACATCACTCAGTAGAGGTCCGGTAGTGTTCCACTGTATTTATTCACCTTTCATTGTCCTGATAACATGCTTGGAATGTGACGCTGGAAGATCTGTGGGAAAGGAGGCCCCTGCTGCTTCTTACGCATTCTTAGTGGATTTTGCATGTGGGAAACTAGGTTTATGTGCAGCTTGTAGAGCATCTATAGAGGGTAAGTTTTACGTGCAGTTTGGTTCTGAGGTGTTGTGACTATATATGTATTGAATGAGGCTAGACTTGAAGCTTTAAAGGTTGTTTAGAGTGCACAGTCTTCCTTGTTGCGTTGTTGCCTACTCTAATTTGATTTATTTTGCAATGCAAAAGTGCTCAGGTTGAATATTGTATTAGAATGTCACTGGGAGTGTACAGGGAGAAGATGCAACTGCATTCAGTCTGCTTTGCATGCATTTTGTTGGAGCCGGAGATGAGAATGGGCAATGGGCATGAGAAGCATAGAAAGCAGCTGAGAGAAAAGACGACCGCCTGGTGAGGGGGTGTTAGTAAAACTTTTCCTGGCAATTTGTGCTCTTAGTCTTTATCCCTTCAGCATGAATGAAAATAGCAGGAGTGTTTGGGAGTGTGTACTGTAGATTTTTGTCAGTTTTTTCCTCTTGTATTGCTTGTTCATTATAGTGCAGCATGTATGATCTGTCTTTTATGAGAAAGACATACTGTGTTTGGCAATCAGTTGTTTTATCTGTGCTTTTCCTAGATAGTTAGACATGGCTTCCAGTGTTGAACATACATTATGGAGCTAAATCTTTTTTTATTATTATAAAGGAAAAATTGGGAGTGTGTAGTTTGTCCCTTAAATAAAGAAAGCTTTAACATGCAAATAAACCATTACTTTTTAAAATGTCTCTATAGGACTATCACTGATGATTGAAAGGCTATTCAGGATTAAGCAGTGCATCCTTGAATTCATTTACATATATTTTCTTAACAAAAATGCAAACATGAAGATTAAAGTCAGTGAAACACCAAAGTAATGCCATGCCTTTGTTTGTTCCCCTCACATTTTCAGACTGAAGAGGTTGCTTGAGAACGAGAAAGCCTACCAGGTGAGAAAGGAGAACGAGCACTCCAAACGTCTGGCCAAAGTGCGAGAGGAGCTGGTCAAACTGAAGTCCTTTGCTCTGATGTTGGTCAATGAGCGCCAGCAGCACCTGGAGCAAATGGACCAGCAGAGCCAGAGGGTCCAAGATCTCAGCGAGCAGCTACAGCAGCGAGAGCAGTCTCTGAGCGAAGCCAGGGAGCGCGCTCAGGAGGATGGTCACAGGGTGCTGAGCCTGGAGGCTGAGCTCAAAGAGAAATCTGGCAAGCTCAACCAACAACACGAAGAGATGAATGCCAAGCTGGCCAGTCAGGAGCTCCACAACCGTCAACTTAATGCCAAACTTTTGGGGCTTACGCATAAAGTGGAGGAGCTCGAGGAAAGCAACAGGACCTTGAAGAAATCTGAGGAGGAACTGCAGGAGCTCAGGGAGAAGATCAGTAAAGGGGAGTGTGGCAACTCCAACCTGATTGCTGAGTTGGAGAACTTGCGGAAGCGGGTGCTGGAGATGGAGGGAAAAGATGAGGAGATTACCAAGACAGAAAATCAGTGTAAGGAGCTCAGGAAGAGGCTACAAGAGGATGATAGTAGGAGTAAAGACCTCAGGCTAGAAGTGGAGAAGCTCCAAAAAAGAATGATGGAGTTAGAAAAACTTGAGGCTGCCTTCAGTATTAGCAAATCTGAGTGTGCCCAGTTACACAATGCTCTAGAAACAGAGAAGGGCCTGACCAAAGAGCTTTCAGACGAAGTTGTAACTCTCAAGATCCGCATGAAAGAACTTGAGTCTTCTGAACTCAAGTTGGAAAAGTCTGAGCTAAGCCTCAAGGATGACCTCAGTAAGCTTAAGTCATTGACAGTTGCATTAATGGATGAACGAAAGATCTTGATGGAAACTGTGAAGTCTGATGAGAAGAAAAAAGACGATTTGAGCAAGCTGGTCAAAGTTGAGCAGAGCAAGGTTATGGAGGTGACTGAGAAACTGATAGAAGAAAGCAAAAAGCTCCTGAAACTAAAATCAGAGATGGAAACCAAAGTAGAGATTTTAACCGTTGAAAAGGGGGAGCTTAGCACTAAGCTAGCTTATGAAACTGATAAAACTAAGGATCTTAATTCAAAGGTCAGCCAGATGAAAAAGAGGTTAGATGGGTTTGAACAAGCAGAAAAACTTTCTGCGAAGAATTCAGCAAAATGTGAACTGGGACGGATGTCTGACCCTAATAGAAGAGACGACAACAAAGTTAAGGAACTGACATTTGAAATTGAGCGCCTGAAAAACCGTCTCAAACAACTTGAAGTTGTGGAGGGAGATTTGATCAAGACAGGGGATCAGTACGATATGTTGGAGAAAAGGTTCATGACTGAACAGGACAAAGCCAACATTCTTTCCCAGCAGGTGGAGGAAATGAGGAATCAGATAGCCCGGAACAAAGCAATTGAGAAAGGAGAGGAGGAAAGCCAGGAAGAAGACCTCCAACAACAATGCAAGAGAGAGGAGACCAAAACCAGGGAACTACAGGCCGATGTTGTGGCCCTCAAGGAGAAGATCCATGAACTGATGAACAAAGAAGACCAGCTTTCTCAGCTACAAGTAGACTACTCTGTCCTACAGCAGAGATTCTTAGAAGAAGAGGAGAAAGCCAAGAATATGGGCACTGAAGTTTTCCATCTCACCAAAGAACTGGAGATAGCAAAGCGCCATAGTCGAGCTCTGCGGCCTAGCTTAAATGGAAGGAGAATAGTGGATGTAGCTGTGACATCTACTGGAGTACAGACAGAGGCATCAACCACTGGGCCAGCAGAGGAGGATACTCCAGCTGTGTTTATCAGAAAGTCTGTCCAAGAAGAAAATCACATTATGAACAACATCAGACAGAAATGCCTGAAGAAGCCCACAGAAAAAAGCAGTGCTGTTGAGCGTTGCCCTTCGTCTAGCAGTGACTTAGGTATCAAGAAATCCTGGATTCCCTGGATGAGGAAAAAGGACAACACCCCTCAAGAGACCAACATAGAAAAGCCCCTGCATATCAATGGACATCATTTACCCTCTGAACTGACCATGTCCCAAAAGCAAGGGCAGCCTTTACACATCCGGGTGACACCAGATCACCACAACAACATGGCCACTCTTGAAATCAGCAGCCCAACCACTGAGGACGTTTTCTCGAGCTCAGCTCCCCTTAGCCCCAACCCATCTCAACCTAAATCCAGAATCACAATCATTCCTACCTACTCTGCTCCGACCCAGCGGAGAAAGTCCCCCGCTGGACCTCAAGGCCCAGAAAGGGCCAAATCTCCAGTCACCATCACAACTATATCTAGAGCCAAGTCTCCAGAAGGCAGCCGAGCCTCCTCGACCAACTCAGGAAGGCCCTTATCCCCCGTCTCTATTATGACAGTTAGCACCGCGGTAGTGCCTGAAGCCTCCACCTCCCCAGAGCCCCAGGAAATGACAATGGGCCGAGCCGTGTTCAAGGTTACCCCTGAGAAGCAGATGGTCCCAATGCCTGTACGAAAGGGCTACAACAACACCAGCATCATCACCACCACCGACGATAACAAGATCCATATTCATTTGGGCAACAGTGTCGCCCCAAAGATGGTGGTCAGGCCGGTGTCTGCTGGAACGGACAGCAAGGAAATGACCTTATCAACCGGGACAGTGTTGCGCTCACCCCGCCAAATCACCACCACCGCTACCAGGACCACACAGAGTAAAGTGATGAGCAGCATTACAATTTCTCCTGTTACATCCACCACTTCCAGACCCACACAAAGCATGGTAAGATTTCCTTTCAGATCCACGTTATTCAGTTTTGGTTTAGCTTGTCCATTTGTTTGGATTTCTGCCATCAAAATGACTGCTTCGTCCTCAATGGAATTTCATTTGTGATACTTTATTTCCCAGAAAGTCTTTTCCTTACTGTCTTGATTCTTTTAGGTTTAAAAAAAACATTTACTGGACCACTCAAGGCAACTGTATTTTTATATCTATATTACAAATTTGATACAAATTTGATTTCATAAAGGTAAAATAAGCTCCTCATCAGTTTCCTGTCACACTGCTAGAAATGAGAGATGAAGCAACACTGTGTTGGTGTTTCTGTGGATCTCATAATATGCTCTTTGTGGATCAGATGGATAGCGTGACAGAAATGTCGCTTTGGCCAGGCCTCCAAACAGCAGAGCTAATGATGTGGCATTTTGCCACCCCGCTACAGTTCTGCTGTAATTTATAGTTGTTACACAGTGTTTACATTCACAAACAGCCATACAGGGCTCAGTGCCCTCTGGCTGACACAAAACAGCCTTGCACCACTAACAGCACACTGAAACCTGGCCTGAAAAAGTGCTC
The DNA here is from genome assembly GCA_900302755.1 of Chromis chromis. Classification (NCBI taxonomy): domain Eukaryota; kingdom Metazoa; phylum Chordata; class Actinopteri; family Pomacentridae; genus Chromis; species Chromis chromis. The sequence continues at coordinate 15,689 of OMNN01103020.1, forward strand.
ACCCGCTGAGGTTGAAGTGAAAGAATGACTAAATATTTACATTTTTTTCATTCACAGAGATCCTATAGCACATATGATCAGTTACACTGTTTAGAAATTCAGAATTCCTTTTTCTCCTGTAATGGGCTTTTTCATTGTTTACTTTTTATGGTGCTCGCCTGTCTCTATTCTCCTGCCTGAGAAACTGTGCTCTTTCTCTCTATTGTCAAGCAGACTGGGCATGATGCCCAGCCACCTCGCACAGGGATGACCCGCATCCCAATGTCCAAGAGCCTGAAGACGGGGAAAGCTGTGCTGGGATCCCTGGGGATCTCGAGTGGAGTGAAGCTGGAGTCACGAGCTGAGAGTCAGTCTATGAGGATAGAAGTTAAGAAGTCCACTGTGAGCAGCAATACTTTACAAAACGGAGGGAAAGCCTGATTAACACAACATATCTATATGGTGCTTCAGAAAGAGTAATAAACTCTGATGTCCCTATACAGCTCAGCTAGACATTACAGGGCACAGAAGCATTTGTTTTTGTAATTAAATAAGCCATTCATTTTTACTTTTTGTAAAGTCTTTTCTACTTGTCTGTGTCATATGCATTTTTGCCATTTGTATAGGCACATATCCATTGTTTTTACAGTGTGTATTGTTATGGGCATTTGGGTTAAATATTATATCAGACTGTGCTGCTACTAACAGCTTCTTGCTTTGAGTGGTTGTGTCACATATAAGGAGTTTGTTGAGATGTTTTATAAGTATGCATTATAGGTCAAAATACGTGTTTTTGTGTAAATTAGGTGTATTTTTTTCTGTAAAGGATTTGTACTGAAAATAATTTTAAATAAATGTGATATCAGAGGGCCATGTGTAATTTTTTGATATGTAGGAAAATAAGAAACAGAGAGACAATTGTGTTTATCTTCAAAACCAGGCCAGTCCTTCTGCATGTGACTATTTAATCTGAGTTAGTTTATAGTGTGTGACACTTTTATGATATTTAGTCCTCTTTGATACTTCAAGGCAGCGCCTACAGCCGGATTCTCCTCTGAAAAATACAGTAATGTGCCAGAGGAACTGGTAAATATGAGCCCTAGTTTTTTCACTTCGTCAAATGTATTGAAAAACAAAACAAAACAAAAAACTCACTGTCTATTTTAACTGCAAATCTGTTGCAAACTTCCATCTATTTTGCAAGATAAAGTAACTATAATACTTATATACAGAAGCAAAGGCAAGCTATTATCATTTTAAATTTAAGCCAAGTCAAGTTTAAAATACAAAACAAATGAATAACTAACTGATAAACTATTTTGTCATTTCAGTTTCTCAACATACATTGACTGTTTGATTCTTTACTACGGTTAAATTAGGTTTTTCTGGAGTATTAGGCATACAGACACATTTCCTCATATTTATTTCAGTATTTATCAATATCAATATAAATGACTAAGCTCAATAGCACAACCTTAGTTTTTCTACATTGAGAGAAAGCTTACTATACTGCATAAAAAATAAAACTATTTTAAAAAAAAAAGAGGTAAGCTTATATCTTTTCAGGGAAATTGCGTTGTGTGAATAAGCTAAAGGTTAAACAGCAGCCCACTAATAGGCCTATTTCTAACATGATTGAATCGTCTAAAAGTAGAAAACAGAGCCATAGGTTATATCTTATTGTATTCTCCTACTAAACCTCTCAAAATTACAGTGGATTATCTCGTATTAACATTACTATCTTTTGGGGGGCCGTTGCAGGCTCATCAATGAAGCCTGGAACCATACAGCTCTTAAGATTGCAATGAATCTGTTGATGTAAAACATGATAGTTTACTGGGAAGGGGGTTAAAGTTGAATTATCTTTATTAGAATCTCTGCAATACCTCAATGTTAACCTTCTGTAAGGGGACAGAGGGGCCTCACAGAGTCTCAACTATTTTTTCTAGACACAAAAATTTAGTCTCTCAACTGAATGATTCAGCCTGTTTCTAGGCTTTTCAAGGACCCTGGTTAGTTAGTCCTACTTTTCTTCCTGCTATGATGCAGGAAGGAAAGTTTATAACAAGAACACTTTCTCAACTTTACAGTATCCCATTCACATTACAACAAGATCATTTTCATGTTCTTAAGACATGTCAATAAACCTCTGTTGATAATGACGTGTCACTTTATCTTGTTTTACCACAAAACCTTGTTATTATTTCACATAATGAAAATACACAACCATAACATGAAATTTTTCATGTTATAGGAACAAACTGGACAAATATGCTTGTCATATTAACACAAGGCCTGTGTATTTCTGGAACAACATTCATTCGACAGATGAAACCAAGATGAACTTGTACCAGAATGGCGGGAAGAAGAGAGTATGATAGAGGAAAGGAAGGCCTCATGATCCAAAGCAGACCACATCATCTGTCAAGCATAGAGGCAGTGTTATGGCATGGATATGCATGGCTGCCAAAGGAAGTGGGTCACTGGTGTTTATTGATATTGGTGACTGCTGATAAAAGTAGCAAGATGAATTATTAAGTGCGCATAGCTGTACCTTCTGCTCAGATTCAGTCAAATGCTGCAAAACTGATAGGACAGTACAAATGGATGCTAATCCAAAACAGACAGCGAAGGCAATGCAAGGGATTCTTAAAGCAAAGAAACGAAAAGTTCTTACATGACTGAGTTAGTCACTTGACCTCAACCCAAGTAAGCTTGATTTACTTACATACTTCACTTACTTAAGACAAAACTTAAGGCAGAAAGACCCACAAACAAGCAGCAACTGAAGGCAACTGCAGTAAAAGCCTGGCAAACCAGCTCAAAGGAGGAAACTCAGCAGTGGTGTACAGAGGAAGAAATGCAAAACGTATGCCACTGTCCACATACTCATGGGCCTAACAGTAGGTACCTGTTGATAGAGGGACAATTTAAATTCTTTAAATTCAGTTGATTTCAAATGTCATCATTAAGTATTCTTGGTTGACTAAAAAACTAAATCTTGCAGCATTTTACCTCTCATACTTGCATAACAGTATCAGAAACAGATGTGTGTAGCATCAGATGTTTGTGCTCAGCTGTCAATGTGAGAAAGGGGCGTGCTTATTGTCTCGATGATGTAACTGCTGCGTTTCATCACCCTATTGGCTCATACACTTCCGGCTTCTTCCCCTTTGGTGAGACTAACAAGACAGATGAAATCAATACTACAATGAGTAGTTATTTGGACTAAACTGAGGGTAAATTTCTCTCCGTTGACAGTTTTTCACTTTACCGGAACGTTTTGGCCCTTGTTTGTCGTGTGGGATTAACGACAAACTGCCGGCTGTCAACTAAAGTGGATTATTTAGCTCGAAGCGGATTGCAGCCATGATGGCGTCCAGCTACAACGCTAAGGAAGAAGACGGACACCACTCCGGTGCTTCGGGTCACGGCGGCCCGGGGGTTGTGAAAAGTAAAAAACCGGACAACACAGCGTTCAAACAGCAGAGACTACCGGCCTGGCAGCCCATCCTGACAGCGGGCACCGTCCTGCCAGCTTTCTTCGTTATCGGACTCATCTTCATCCCCATCGGCATCGGCCTGTATGTCACATCAAACAACATCAAAGAGTTCGAGGTACAGTCACAGTCTTGTCTTAACTAACGTTAGCTAACTAAAGCCGCCGCCGGCCGGTTTGTCTCGACTTTTCCACACAGTTCATTTCCTTGTGTCCATTTCAACCACGGTTGCTATTACAGAAGCGAGCCTTGTACTGTAAACCTGTTGAAATAAGTAAAGCTATGTAGTTTACTCAATCAAATTTACAACAAACAAGAACAAGCAAGTTCTACAATAAGTAAAGTTTTAAGTTTTCCGTATTTCTCAACACTGTTTATAGTGTCCTTACACATTCAGCTAGTTTAACAAGTTTAGCTAGCTAAGCCCAGTGTAGTCTAACACAACATTACTGCAGGAAATACTAACTTCATGAAGATTACAGTGTTCCACTTTAGTTTATACTGTGTTTGTTTAACAAAATAATCTTTTAGGGC
>OMNN01103022.1:12907-23722 GCA_900302755.1 Chromis chromis
TTCAGTGTCTTGCCCAAGGACACTTCGGCATGTGGGGGGGGACCGGGTATCGAACTGCCAACCTTGCCATCAGTGGACAACCTGCTCTACCACCTGAGCCACAGCCGCCCACACTATATGTCTGAACAAAGAACCCAAAACACGTCTACAGTAGAAAGAAGACATGATGAACGTTTTTGAGCTGGTAATAAAAGGGTTAAATGCAAAGTTTCTATGAATTAAATGTGAACTCCAGTTGATCAGTAACATGGTGCATATTTCTGAGGGCCAAATGTCTGCATTTACTCCTGAATTATCTTTTAAGAGGAATTTGCAGCTGGGTCCTAACATTGCTCTCACCAAGTTAAATACACCCACTTTCAGTTTTACTTCCAAATAAAGAGGTTTTTGATCAGCTTGTTCACAACAACATGTCGGCTCACATTTCATGCTCCATTAGTGTGATGTCATCATCCCAGTAATTAATGTAGTGAGTAAGATCTTACAAATGACTGCGAGAAATAAGGCCAAAGCTACAAAGATAAAAAGCTGGAATCATCCTTTAAGGAGTCTAACAGATGCACCTCGCTGTGTTGTGAGAGTAGCATCTAAAACACAGTGTAGATCAAACTACAGCATGCCTCCAAGTGCTAATTTAAATGCTGCATTTCCATTATGGAGAGGCTCACACAGCAAAATATCATCTGTGGTTTTCTGTTTGTTTTGTTTTTATTAAGCATATTGGTCTTGCAATTTATATATTCAATTTCAGTGAGTCCTTTAATATTTTCAGGCTTTCAGTTGGGAAGCACCATTTGCTGCCCTGCTCATTTGCAGCCATGTAATGGACAAAACAGACTCAGGTCAGGTCACAGCAGTTCACCACTCCATCAGCCCATCATGAGTGGTAACCATGACAACTTTGCAGCCTGTTAAGTAACTTGGATAGGTACTTTCTGTATTATCAGTAGAGTACCATGTTTACTATAAGTGGCTTTATGAAGTCGGATGAATGGAGATGTGAAGCTCAATCAATGTTAAACATAACAGTGATGATGACATGTGGTTCAGTCTTCCTGGTGTTTCATTTAAAAGCAGAGACACACATTAGACCAAGGCTATTCTGAATATGATTTGGTTATGATGACTGATGGGACCAAGTTGGTCTGTTCCAGTTTGGGTCCGTTGCTGAGAGTCTACAGATAAAACTGTGCTTTTTACTCCTCTTTTGGCCTTTTCAGCCCAAATGTCACTGCATATAAACAGAACAAGCTGCTGGTTGCTGTCCATGTTGGTTTTGGTGCAAGAACACAAGAACTCAACAGTTGCCATTCTTGTGGGATTTTGCAGGGCATCTAACGGAGCTCCAGTGGCTCCCGAGCAGTCACTGACTGCAATCTTTCTATGTATGCACTGATTTGTCAAATTGTAGTAGGTTTAATCTAGTCTTCAGGTTTGACCTAAGCTTAATCCTGTTTGGTGTCAGGTGCCATTTCTGCAACAAGTGATGAGATGTAGTCTGTAAAGATTAGTCTTTGGTTATTTGTAAACTGAATGCTGTTGAATGCAGATTCAAAAACGTACATGTTTCCATCCTCAAATCACTGTCATTTTCCAACTGACACATAAGTAGATTATCTATATGTACAGTAGATCAGAGCCGGCCCTACCCAATGTGGTGCCCTAGGCTAGAAATACATACGCTTACAAAAGAAATCCAATAGCATTGTTTTGTAGTGATATTAATTGGGCATTGCTTTACATCTGAATCAATGTGAGCTTTTCAATTTTAGGAGCTAACAGTAATAACTACTTTTAATATAATTATATTGAAGGTGAATTTTTTCCTGATTTTGTAGCGCCCCCTGGAGGCCACGGCGCCCTTAGCATTTGCTTATATTGCCTGTATGTGTGAGCCGGCTCTGCAGTAGATAGTTGATGATTTCTTACATATATATCTAATTTTACATTAAAAAAGAAAAGGTAAATGAGGTTACAGTTGCAGTTCCTTCTTGTGTGTGGACACCAGCATATATCATTTGATTTCATGTGAAACAAGTTGCTTATTAACCACAAGGTCTGTGTCGACAAATTGTCAGAATGTTCAACTGCTTATCACCTGCTAAAACCAGTTTGGGAAGTGTTACCGCAGTTTTGTAAAGAAAAATGTCTATTTTTATTCCAATCCAGTGCAATGTGTGTGTGACGGTGGGGGTGTGGGGTTGTCAGCCGAAAACAGCTGCTGCAGAAAGGGGTTAAGGTAAAACCTTGATGGCAGAATCTGGTGTTGCAATTAGCTGTGCTGCTGCCACCACTTGACACACTTACACTGCAAACATTACAATTAGCGGTTTGAATGCTTTCAGTCTGTGGCTGAGCTGCAGATTGCAGACGTGGCTGCTGCCCAGCTGTTTCTAAAATACGCTCACCTATTTCAACACGAGTGCATGGATATCCTAGCAACAAATAAAATGACTGGAGTAGAATTTGACCGCAACGCGCACACAAAATGCAACATGTATTAATTATAGATAGTGTAATGAAGGAGCACGTTTGGAGTGCTGCTGATAAAGGACACACATGCTCGTGTCACGCTCAGTGAGCTGCATTCAGGATATGTGCTGCACACATCAGCATTGGGAGCACACAGCGTATGTTGCAGCAACATGCTAAGCTCTGATAAACTGTCTGTTAGATTAGCTTTTGTAGCATGCAGGCACACTGCAGCGGACCATAGCAACCAGTGCAGATAAAAGCCACCTGACCATTGACGGCTGTATGCACCAGGAATGTGGACCTGAGCCGCTCTAGAAAGGCATCAAAAAGGAGATCACGCAAAGTTGCCGTTTATCAAAGAGACACGCTGATAAGAATCTATTCAGCATACGTAAAGGAACAGAATGTGACTTGTTTGATGGCATTAAGGGAGTGTCCATTTTAATCACGAGTGCCACAGTGGCGGGGGGGCGACTCGACGAGCACACATTTTGCATATTTATGACTGATAACTGCAGCAGAAGATGCTAATTCTTTTCTATTGCCCATGGTGGCAGGTGAAGAAGAAAATAGCATTTGTTCTTTTCAGTTTTTTTTTTTCAAACCAGACAGAAAGGTTTATCAAGTAGAAAAGAGGCTGTGATCGATGGTTGCTACCTGTCAATCCCACTAACTCACCAGCCACCATTCTAATTTACCTGCAGTTGGCTGGAGGTTAGCAGCAATTCCACACACTGCTTCCAAGATGTTCCAACAGTTGAAGCTCTACCCTAAACATTCAGTCTGGTACCAGAGATATGATCACCCTGAAGCTTTCACAGCTAGCAAAAAGCCAAGTTACATTTGAAATTTGCTATATGTCATTGCAAAAATAATTACATATAATTAATTTATCATCAAACAAAGCTTGTGGCATTAGAACTTCAATCCAGCTGTTGACTCCTCTCTGACAGTCTGTTGAATCAATCATGATGAGCCTCAACAAACACCATCCGCACAGTAATCTTGCACAAATACAATATAATCAAAAGACAATGACCAGGAATATGAAATTAATTTATGCATACAGGGGCCCGCTGGTGTTTCACGCCTGCTGCACACTGCTGAACACACTGCGCTGTAGATAAGCAACACAATTGGACCCAAGATCTACCACTTCATTCAAAACCATTATCTAGCCACATTAAACAAATTGCACAGAGAAGTGCCGTGATAAGCCATTCAGTCACTGTTTCTATAAACACACAACCTGAAGTACCAGTGCAGGCAAGCCACCAAGTTTGCTGTAACTTGTCCATTAATTAGTCCATCATTTAACTGCTGGGTGGACAAGCACTGTTTATAACTCACACAGCCCTGTTTTTATTGGATCATTCAGTCAGTAAAAGTATGCTGTAAAGCTGACTCTGTGTAAGATTATTTTAAGCCAATATATAAATATCTTATAAGCTATTATTCATTATGAACAATTCCAAACCCAGACTCAGGGTTTAAATACGAAACATGTAAATTCACCAGAGTCATTTACATATTAAGTATTTAAACCTGACAAAAATGAGATCAGTTGTTACTTTACCTAACTATAATACAGAATCAGAATCAGAAATACTTTATTGATCCCCTAGGGGAAATTGATTTTTGTAACAGATGCTCCCAAAAAAACATAGAAATAATTATTGCACAGTGTCCAGGGTCCTTTGCTCTCTGGTGGGACAGCTCACATACTGTGTGAAGCTGGGCAGTACTTTGTCCATGGTGACATGGTTGAAGTCACCCGAGAAAGCAATGAATGCACTCAGGTGTTGAGTCTGTAACCGGGCTATGGCAGAGTGGATGACCTCACACGCCGTCATCGGGTTGGCAGAGGGGGGGATGTAAACAATCACCATTATAACATGGGAAAGTCCAACAGTCAAGAGTTCAATGTCCGTGCAACAAATACGCTCCTTGATGTTAACATTAGCAGGATTGCACCACCGACTGTTCATTAGAACGGCAAGCCCTAATAATAATAACCCTATCCTAACCCTACACTATTATTAGTGATGGAAATTAACCAAACCTAATTTAATATTACGGCCGAACGGCAACTGCCATTCTTCGAATATTCGGGTCCAATTAATGATGATTATCCGAATATTCGGGGTTGACAACTTAGAATAAAATTATTCATTTACTAACACGGGCGATGTGGAGAGTGACATCGGAGCTGGTAGGTCCACGTACTAGAGCCTCGGTGGCACCCAGCGGGGGCGCGCACGACTATTAGAATATGAAAATTATTATGCAGATACCACCACAACGACCGAATATTAGGAACCAACCATATATATATATATATTTGTTTTTTTAAATATTTATTTTTGGCCTTTTATGGCTTTATTGGATAGGACAGTGGATAGAGTCGGAAATGGGAGAGAGTGGGGAAGGACATGTGGTAAACGCCCGAGGTCAGAATCGAACCCGGGACAGCCGCTATGCCTTAGCACTTGGGTCACGCGACATAACCATTAGGCTATCGGGGTGCCTAAACCAACCATATTTAATATTGTAGCGAAGAAATCCTCAGTTTTATTTATTTTGGAGCTTAACCTAACTTATCTAAATATAAGGGTAAGACTGTACAGATATTTGGCATGATATGACAATTATGGAGATTAGCCCGACTAAAAACCCGACAAAGGATTTCCTGGATCCCATATGAGCAAGCTTTGTTTTTTTATTTAGTATTCTATGTGTATAGAATAACCAGATGTGTACTATGTACTATTATCATCCATTAATTAGCTATGATGATTAGCAGTTTCAAACCTAGAACTAAACAAGCCTTTATATCCATCCATTGATCCATTCTTCTGTTCTCAGAAATGCACACTCCCTTTTTATCATACCTTTTATCATTTATACCACAAAATAATTGTTCTGCTGAGAATAACTGGGATCTTTTCCAAGAAGCAGTTCTGCTTGGTTATGTAGAGAATTTTGTTGAGTAAAACTTGGAAGCTTAGCTAAACTTCACCTTGGACTCAACTCAACTTGCCTTATAATGATGTGAATGCGACAGGCCAGAAGAAATAACTTGTCCCAGGTATGGTATAAATAATGCTCCATAATTGGCCCGGGCATTCCAGCTCATATCTGGGTGCTGAAACTGAACCAGGGGTCTGCTTCTTGCCCAAATCCAGGTCACCACACATGGTCTGTCGCAAGGGAAGATGTAGGTAGCATGGTTTTAAAATAGGAAGCCATTAATCAGCAGTCTCCATACAAATAGCAGCCCCTAAAAGGAAAAACATAACAAACTTACAGGATGAATTTTCAAAAGTTAACAGTAGCTACACATGATTTTCTTAGAAATTCATCCAACAACAATGCTTCAATTTATACAAGTAGGTCCACAATCAGTCATCAATACGGCACATCTAAAATGAACAAAACTGGTTCCATCTGGATTTACCTAAACTACTTTGAATTCCATCACACATCTATTGTCAAATCAAATTTAAGACCCCCACCCATTCATCTCTCCCCTCCCATATATTTACATTTGAATTGTTTACACACATGAAAAATCATCGACAGGCTAATGGTATTGTCTTTTTGCTGTGATAGATGTGGATGTGTTGCAGGGTAAATCCACATCATCAATGTATCTCAGTTCAACAGAAGCAGATTCATGGTGGGCGTCTGGATCAGGTGACTGGAGAGAGAAAAGCACTGGGCATCAATAAATTGTATATGTGCAGTCATACCGTGTTGTATCAACGGCTTCACAATAGCTTTTTCAATCCTCAACAGCCACATTTGCTCAAATAAATGTAAATCAATTCAACACCAAAAGGTTGTTACATCTGAAGTAAAGCTCTTTCAGTTTATAGCAACACCTACCCCGTTGGTACTGGCAGTCAAGTCGACATTTGAATGGAATTATTTTTGATATTATTTCCATGCTAGTTATTGGTTGACATCACATGGGATGTAAACGTCCCCTGCGGTACAGGTGCTGTGACAGTTGCCCCCGGCGCTGACAGATGCCCTGATAATGGCTTCTCTGAGTAAACACAGATGATTTTTTTGTTGTTGTTTTTTTTTTTTGGGAGGTTATGGGGGAAGCAGGGACCACATTCCTCACAGTAACAGTTTGCTTCCTTTAGTAAAACGTTTCTACTCTTGCTCTTCACCTCTTTCAGTAGTTGTCGATAAATCACTTTCTTTCCAGTCTTTCCCCAAATGTAGTTTTTTTTCTTTAATATTAAAAGTGATTCAGTTCAATTTTATTATATTTATATAGCGCAAATTCACAACATATGTCATCTCACAGCGCTTAAGGCACAGACCTTAAGAATTATACACAGAACAGAAAACCCAACAATTCAAAGTTGCTTTTGGATTCCCTATGAGCAGCAGTCAGCGACGGTGGGAAGGAACCAAGAAAACCCTAGGATAAGGAGGAGGGAAAAAAACCTCAGACAGAACCAGGCTCAGGGAAGGCGGCCATCTGCCTCGACCGGTTGGGGTGAGAGTGGGGATGAGGGGCAAGGGGATAGCAGGAGATGTTGGGGTGGGGACGGCAGGATAGCAGGTGGTGAGGCCAGCAGAGACATGTAGCTCCAGATCCAGAGACATCCATGGAGAGAACAAGCACAGGACACATTCAGTAACTGCTGTCTGCACACCCATGTAGCAAACACAAACAGGAGCTGCTATGAAACTGCCCTGGTAATTTCAGGTTGTCTGTGTAACATTCAGAAAACCCTTAACATCGATGTTACCAGTGACCGTTATAGTCATCACAGGTCGGCGCAAGCGAGGGTCCTGAGCATCATCCAGAACAGTCACGTGACAACATGAGGTCGAATGTGATTGACACACAGGTGGCGACGATAGCTTGTGCCGCCTGTTAAAGTTGTACTGTTTATATACATCTACAGCTGTTTTTATCTTGGTCAGTCATAAAGAATATCTCATCTGCAGTTATCATTATGTCCCTATGTTATTTTAGTTCACAAAGACATTACTTTTTATAACCTAGTGTGTGTGTATTTGCACATTATGGCTGTTTGACCCAGATAAAATCAGCTGTAGTTGTACATAAACTGGGTGAGGTTAGGTCGTGTTTGCTCCTGCAGTAGTTTTTGCCAGATGTCACTTTTTGGTATTGATAGATGAGTTGTGCTGCTGTTATAAACTATATTTAAGACAATACATTTGAAGTGTGGAAATACATCTGGCTGTGCGACAATATAATCTGACTAGCATTATGTTCCTTGTTTAGTCCTTTAATGAGTCCAAAGCCCTGCTAATGTTGACCCCAGTTTCCCTCCCGACATCAGTTCCATTCATTTTCAGGGTTTTTTGGGGGGGTTTTTGGGCTTGTGTGAACTTTAATGGAGTCTGTGTTGTGCTAGAAAGCGATCTCGTGTTGACATTAGCGAACTCTGTTTCTAAGCTAACGCTAGCTAGTGTTGCACACTGTAGGGGAGCTGAGGAGAGGCCCTGAGGCAAGACGATTGGGACCTAAATGTCACATCCTTTAGATGTTCCTGGAAAATTCCCACATACTTTCCATCGCAGTCAGCTCACAGGCTGTCACAGGCACCTGAGAGAGTCAGGGAAGGTCTCATTCTTGCCATTAAAAAAAGCAATTAATACGTATGAATTGCTTCACATTCTTACACATAGCACTTTTAAGCAAACCGTAAAACCACTTTCATACCAAATGATGACATTTCTATAGAATCATAGTCATGGCATCCACACAGACATTTAAAATATCAGAGTTTAAAGTGAAGTCAGGGTCAAGTGAGGGTAGCAGAGTCGAATGCTCAGCTCCCTGTGCTTCAGAGCCAGTGGACCAGTATTTTGGGTTTGCCAGTACATTGGGCAGATATTGCCATTTTCAGAAAGGTCTAATATTGATCTATGGGACAGCACCACACTCCCATTTTACCTTTATTAAATAGTTGCCAGAAGAGAGAGAGAGAAAGATGACGTGGGCACAAAAGTTTTCAGCTGCACACAAACCCCTCGGAGTTGAAAGCTTTTATGCCGAAATGATCCTAATGCAACATTTGAATAAGACTCTTTTCAAGCACATCCAAGTTAATATGCTCGACTATGGCAGAGCGACAGCAGCCGACACTCCCCTCTTCAGTCGGAGCTCAGATCCGCCAAAAACTTAGTTCTCATTCCAGCCATCTTGCCCAGTCTCTCTCTCTCCGAGTGATTCAGCCATTTTGGATGGATTTATCAAGTGACTCAGGAAATTGTGAAGAGCGTGGAGGGGGATTGGGGAGGAGAACGGATCAAGTGGTTTACTCTAATGAGCCCCGTCTACAGCGTTCTGCCTATAAACAAATAGGGCTGACAGATGACACAGTGGCAGCACTCATCTCCATCTCTCCGGCAAACCACCTGTCGACGCCGGTTTGGACTCCAGGAAATGTGCTGCTTTGTCTAGAAAGCTTACTGTCGTCTTTCCTCTCTCTCTCTACCTCTCTCTCTCTCTCTCTCTCTCTCTCTCTCTCTCTCTCTCTCTCTGTCTGTCTGTCCTCTCACTCTCTCTCTTCCTCCTCTCAAAAACCCAGGCTCACACATTTTAGGGCATCATGGAAAGTCATTAGTCATTATTTTCTCTGCTGTCTCTCTTCCCACACATACGCTGTCACTTGCCAGCTCTCTGCCCCTGCTCGATGAAAATTATGAATTATGCTTGTGTCTCACTCTCTACAGGGGCTGCGACTAGGAAGCACCGAGCGTAGAGCTGCTGTTTTGTTTATTACTCTTCTTAAAAGTGGGCCCTTTTTTTTTTTGTTTCCCTCCAGGCCTGTCAATCATGATTTAAACTACCCCCGGTCACCAAATACACCACATGCACCACGCTGAGACAAACCACCTAATTTGTATCTGCGTTTCACAACTTGTCAACCACATTCGGTGTGACAAACAGGAAGAAGCCCAGTTTTCTGTTATTGTCATTTAAACCCAGCACAGCGGAGACCGCCCACCACGAAATGTTCTCCATTACTTAATTTTTACCTCGAACGCCAGCATGGTTTCATTGCCGTAGCTGAGCCTGCCATTCACTCAGGTTTAATTGGTATTCATTTAGAAGTCTGCGCAGCGCTTCGCAAGCTGTGCAGCCGCAGTATGAGGCTGTTTGACTTTAGTAAGAGCATGTCAGATTAAAGTGTTATTTATCAGAGAGAGTGGATGCCAGAATAGTCAGGGGTGGCTTTTGGTCTTTTTGCAGTCCCCATTGCACATTGCACATCCTTTGCCTTTAATCCAGCTGTGGGTAAAAAGGCCTGGAGGCTACAGAAGGCTGTGAGAAAACACATGTGACAGGCCCTAAGCCGATGACTCAGATTAAATATGAGCGCTGTATACCCATCTGAAGCTATACGACAGGGTGACGAACATTTCCAGCTGGGAGTTGCAGCATGGTGCCTAAGAGGATTTTCAAATAGAGAGTGTTGGGTGTTTTTTTTTTCTCATCTTCTTTAATGCATTCAATATAATAAGATCATTGTGCGGCATGCTGAGTTCACACGCTTATTGTGTTGCATAATACGGTATATTGTCGTGGTGTCGCTTGCACGGGGAGGCCTACATATGCTGTTAAATGTAGTCCAAATTATTAATGCTAATTCTGCTACAGCTGATTTAGCTTTCCCTCTTGTTAGCAGCATTGGGCGCTCCAAACATACAGCAGGGTCCCCCGGGGGTCTGTGTTTCTGCCAATTTCCTTAGTGATGCTCTCATAGCTCAGCAGCGAGGGGGAGAAAGCACTGATTTAGGAAGTGTGTCAGCCCTTCCTAAGAACTTGTGCATAATTAATCCTGTAAAACCCATTGATCACTGACGCAAGCTTTTAGATGTATCGGGGTATTGATTAAGGATTCTTTAAACACCCTTTTTAGCATACGGTGCTTTCTATGGTTCTGTTTTCTCTCGTAGCTCTCGTGCCTAAAAAACGGGGGGCTATACATAAATACCTCTTTAAAACCTAACTGCCAAATATCAAACCCCATCGCAACCCAATTTCTGAAGGTATATTTTTAGTCAGCATGGCTCCAGGAAGGGCAGCATCAGTGGATTTGTTCAGTTCTTGGATGTATGGAGTTAAAGATTTTGCAAACCGCACAGTTCCCATGAAAACAATGGGAAATAGTGACTTTGACACATTCTCCTTTCCACCACTACTATGCACGTGACTGTCAAAACTGTGAGCTCACCAGGGCCTGGAACAGGATCCCCCTCACCATAAGAACCATACAGTCACCTGGACCTTTTAAAAAGACTGTGGTGAAACATCTGGCCGACGGCTATCGTTGTGAC
>OMNN01103022.1:25416-39388 GCA_900302755.1 Chromis chromis
AAAAGACTGTGGTGAAACATCTGGCCGACGGCTATCGTTGTGACCACCAGTGATGGACACTATAGCTTCACACCAGTGTGTTCCTCCTTCTGTGTGTGACTGTATGTTTTCATGTCGAGTGTTGAGCTGTCGATGAATGCTGTGTTTGTGTGTTCTGCAGAGCAGGAACCTGCTGAAAATCAGTTTGTACTGAGTCAGGCCCGATTTTGTTTTAAAGTCTTGCCTGCCTAATAAATAAAATGAATGAATGAATGAATGAATGAATGGACCATTGAGCAATGGAACAAGTTGGCCTGGTCTAATGAATGGCATTTTCAAGATTCAAGATTCAAGATTCTTTATTGTCATGCACTATGTAACAATTTACATCAATACCAGTTAGGGATGGGAATCGAAAAGCAATTCTTGTTGAGAACCGGTTCCCAGTGTTTCAATTCCTTGGAATCGTTTGCCAATTTTGCAAATGATTCCCTTATCAATTCCAATGGGCGCAAATTCACCAGTGCATCCAGCAGGAAACATGGCGCCCAAGCGGCACAAACGCTCGAAAGTTTGGTTACATTTCACGTGAAAGGATGACAACAGGGCAACTTGCAAAGTGGATATTTCACCAAAGGGAGGAAATACTACCAATATGCAGAAACATTTGCACACACAGCGATAACTTTGAATGAATGTCGCGTTTTCAATCCACTCCGGAGTGAATCTCAGCAGCAGCGGCAACGTTAGCACGTCCTCTGCTGTGCAAATGAGAATCGATAAGAGAATTGATAAAGAACTGAACTGTTAAGCAGAATCAAAAATGGAATGGGAATTGTAGAAATCTTATCAATTCCCATCTCTACCTGCCTCCATCCCCTACTAGTTGGCAGCTCTGTCTCCCTATATGAGGAGTGAAGATAGCGACACAACTGGATCAACAGAGGGCTGTACTATGAAGAGAGATTAGTGGGTCAGCAAGGTATGTTGAGCCTAAAGTCAGAGTTTTTAGTGTCACGAAGGTGGCTCTCTTTCAACCTGCTAGATCAGTATGGTAATTGATGCTGCAGAGCTAACTTGGTCTGGTTATGTTCACAGTTTCGGATTTAAATTGGCAGAAAGAAGCGTCTCCCTTTGACCTAATCTTTCCTGACAATTCAGATTCTCAGCAAAGGTAATATGTTATATCTGTAAAGCTGTTGAGCTGTAGGTCACTAATATCACTGCATGAAGCCATGCCATTACAGTACTGCACACTGTATACATCGTGTTGCCATGGAACCCGCCATGCATTCAGCTTGTGATGCAGAATTTCACTCTGCGGGTAGTGCAGCTGATAGAAAACAGATTAGAAAACAGATTATTCTACTGGTATGTATTGTGATTTGGCCAAAAACTTAAAGTGATATCCTGCATTACGGGACTGTGTCAGATCTGAATGCACTTCAATACAATATGTTTAAATACATGAATTTTAACAGCTCTAATGTGCATCTGTCAGTTAGAAATAATCAGCTGCACTGATCGGTAAAATAAATATATCAACACACAATTAACAGTTTTCTACCAGCGTCCCTGTCCTGCGTTAGACATTTTTAGATTCCTCATTGTTCTCCATTATAATAATCTGTTGACTGAAGTGCAGAAGAAGAGTCACATGATATGTTAAATACCCCCTTTTATGTGAATGCACACAGAGTTTGAAACAGAAAGTCTGAGTTAACAGAGAAAGTTGATAACCACCTTCACGATACCTAATATCTCTGACTGGGGTTTTAGTTTATGTCAAGTTGACTTACACACAGAAAGGCTGGCTATGTCAAACTTGCTTAGTTTTTTCTTTGTCTGATACCACATCCTACCATAAAGGAACCAGTTCAAGCCAAACTCTCCATCAGAACGTAGACTCACCTAAATTTTTTTGACCTGTTTTACAGTCCAAACCCTCTGGATCACTTTGAAGCGGCTTAACTAAGTTACTTTAAAGTTGAAATTAAACCCCACAGAGTTAAATGTGTACACACAATCCCAGTCTGTGCTTCACACTGTGGAATTATTTAATACAAATCACACCATGCCAATGAATCATAGATCATATTATAACAAATAAAGCAAAGAAACAGAAGTCACTGTCATCCATTTATGTGTATGAGTGTGTGTACATGAGAGTGTGATAAAGCTAAAGGATTCCACTCCCGGTTTTCCCGATCACTTCCTGAATAAACTCAGAGAATTCATTTCGGGTTTTCCCTGTAATCCAACAAAAAGAAAGAAAGAAAGACGAACAAGGAAGTTTCCTACAAACTGATCACTCGCCTCAAAGTAAAAAGAAGACCGACGCAAAAGGGCAGACGTTTTGGTTAACAAAGCGCACGAGAAAAGACGAGAAAAGAAAACAGGCAAAACTCACGTTTCTCCTGGAGATGCGCTGCTGGAGTCTGGATGGAGTTAAAGTCTAATCCTCCACAGGTGACCGGCAGATTACAGGTGAGGTGAGGAAACGCGGGTCACTTTCCTGTGGTGGCTAGTCAAGAAGACGCACAGAGGACCCGGTAGTCCAACTCCTCCATCACCGGCGTAAAACCATCATACTGGCCTGGAAGTGGCAGGGCTGACCTTGTGACAGCGGCGAAACTGAGCCATATTATTGGCTCGAAGTGCCGGTGGGGCGTGGAGGTAAGTGATCAGAACGCACAAAATAAGAGTTTTCATTATTTAATACAATGTACTTTTATCTCTGGACACCTGCCTGCCTCTGCAACACTCCCTCCACGCAGCCTTGGCCACCTCCATCTAGAGCAGTTGCGTCATTCCACCTCAGTCCACCAAATTTTCACACCTGGCCATCTCATGTTTGTCTGATTTTTTTTTATGTATGTATGTTATTAAGTAAAATGTGTAAAAATAAATAAATAAAATAAAATAAAAACATTTTCTTCTTTTTTTTTTTAAAGGTCACATTTATAGAATTTACAAAGAGAAAAAAAAAACACCAAATTGGGGTTTTATGGTTGGTTGAATTTTTTGGAGCAAATTTGCACCATCATATAACTGGTTTGTATTATTCTATCAAAGCAGGGTTGTGCCATTAATGATCATATGTACATATCAATGAGCCAGAATTCCAGGACTCTAGCTACATTATTTCTCAAGTTATGGCACTTCAAACGTTACTCCACAGATTGGCGCATTGAAAACAACGAAAAAATCAACATGACTTCACTCCTCCTTAAGAATTTTTAACAAAAAAAAAATAATATTGCCTATGATCCCAGATTTTACACATGGCCAACTCAATCAATATTCAACATTTAATGAAAAATCAGTCAAACTGAAGATGGTCAGGCAAGGGGCATTCGGTGAATTGAGGCATAATGACCCTGCTATACCTGCCAGATTCATATTGTTTTGACCAATCTTTACACCTTCCTCAGTTAAGTTTGTGAGCAGCCCTCTTGTCTGTACCCTTTAAATATTTAGTTTGTTATACTTGGCATCCACTGTCCATTTTTACCCAGCAAGCATGGATTTTTCTGTATGTGTATGTAAAGAACCATGTGAAAGGTCTAAACATGCTTCAGACTTCTGGGTTACATATTACCATAAGTTTAAAGGTGTTTTGATGATTGTGTTTTAGGCTTAACTATATGTTGATTTACCATCACAGAGCTTCTATTGAAGCAGCATAGGATATCTATTATCTATCTGTTTTTAGGCATGCTAGCTGTGTGGTTCTAGATGTGGCATTGTTCTCATTTTAGTCACGGTCAGGTGACCACAACACTAGGGATGGGACAAAATATTGATACAGCGATATGTCGTCGTCCTTCCTCGTGCCAATTCCAAATATCGATACTTTAATTAATATAATAAGGCGCTCTAATAAGGCACTCTAAACCCCTGCCAGCTGCCATTTCCCCAGCGTCACTACTTAATGACTCCACACGGTGGTGTATATCACATGAATGAGGGAGACTTAAGCAGAAATGAATTGGCTGAAGAAGAGTTTGTACAGGTATAATGGCGGACAGCAGCGCTACCGTAAGAAACGCCCCATCCACGTTTAAGTCCAAAGTGTGGACCCATTTCAGCTTTCGCAACATTGAGGGAACAAGCAAGCTGGACAAAGACTATGCCATATGCAAGAACTGCCTCGCAAAAGTAAAGTACACAGGCAACACCATGAACATTATATTTTTCAGTTATAGCTATTGTGATGTATCGTTATGTGATTGTCTTGCAATATATTGATTATTGCAGTAACGCTGTATTGTGTGATTATTGGTATTGTGAGCCATGTATCGCGTATTGTATCATATTGTATCGTATCGTATCGTATCGTATCGTATCGTGAGGTACCCTGTGATTCCCACCCCTACACAACATAACTTTGGTCCAGATTGAAATTGTCTTTTTAATTAATAATAATAATTTACTGTATCTGATCAGCTGACACAATATACAGATATTCCTGTTTCCAATAAGCTGCATCCCAATGATTTCCTTAACTTCTGCTCTAGTACCACTAGTTTTATGTGGAATGTCCCAACAACAGTCGATGGATTGTCATAGGGCGTTTTCCACACATTGATGACTTCATAACCTTTCCTCTAGTGGCATTAGAGGTGGATAGAATAGCCAAAAACTGTACTTAGGTTAAAGTACTGTTATTTGATCGAAATAATTACTTAAGGTTAGGGTTACTGTTAGAAATAACAGAGAGAGAAAAATCCTAGAGTTCCACAGCATTTTCACCGCTTTCTTACTTTGATGATGATTGAGATCAACCCTAACGCTAACTCTAAAACCCTGAATCCTGGGATTTATGAGGATGTTAGTGTGACAAGTACCACCTACCTAAGCATTGTTGCAGACCATGTACAGCTTGTCCACAATGGCACGTCCACATGGAGACAAAACATTTTTATTGTTAACATGTTTATTTCCGCTGTAAAGTTGAGTATTTTAACATGGGGGTCTATTCAGAATGGCTTACTTTTGGAATCAGCTCCAAGTGGCCATTTGAGGAACTGCAGTTTTTGGCACCTCAGCATTGATGTACTTTTTCAGGCCTGGAGATTATCTCTCTGTCCTTCCAAACTGCAAAAATTGTTCATGGATGGTTTGAGAAACATAGTAAAGAGTTCAAGGTGTTGACTTGGTGTCAAAGTTCTCCAAATCCCAAAATTGTCAAGCATCTGGGGGGGTTTGATGGGAAAAACAGGCTGGATCCATAGAGGCCCCACCTTGTAACTTCAGCACTTAAGGGATCTCCTGCTAAGAAACTTGTTGTCCAATACCACAGGACACCTTTAGAGATCTTGTGGAGTCCATGTTTTGACTGGTTGGAGCTGTTTTGGCTGCACTAATGGGACCTGTACAATATTTAGCAGGTGGTTTTAATGTTGAGGCTGTATCACTCAGGTGTGTTTACGACATTACCATATGAATATTACATTAATATTGTATTTTAATAATGCATTTTTAATTATACTTTGGGTAATTGTCTCCCATGTATTATAATCTATCTGAGGTCTATCTGAGGAAGGCCACTGGGAGGTGAAAATTTATTAGTCGTGTCCAATTAAAATAAAAGTAGTCTGTCTGTTTTGTAGCCTGCATAATTTACTCTCTATTGTCTGTCTCTCTTCATCACGGTAAATGAAGGATGAGTACAGTAGCAAAGACTCACAAAGTCCAGCAAGTGCAATTTAACCAAACAGTTACTAAAGAGTACATAACAAAGTAAATATAATTTCCCTGCAGGTTAAGATCTCTAGGTCAAATCCAGCTGTCGCATCTCAAATTCCCCCCAAAAACATGATTTAACATTTGAGTTTGTCCCGTGCTTTGGTTTATGACCAATACCAGCAAAACTAATGACATTTCTGACAGTCTCTGCTGTAATTCGTGTTAAATGCTGATTGACAAAGATTACACCTGCCTAGCATCTGCATGGCAGCAACCTGATACATACATTTAGCTCAAAGCTCAAGTACAACCTCACAATGCTGCTAGCATGGATATTGAGTTTTCATTTACCTATAAATCAGTGAAACTACACTAAGTGGGTGGCACCGACCTGCACCCACCTCGTCTCCTAAGCTAACCTATTCTCTTTGTCCACTCTTTCTTTGGAAAAAGGGATCAATATTGTTCACAATGAAAAACAAGCTTGCAGCTTACTGAACCAAGAAGCCCCCACCCTGCTCACTTTGCATAAGTCACCCTTTTCCTCTCCTGTTTAGGGCCTCTGGTCTTTTATAACAGAGTAGATGAGGGATGACGTGTGTGATTTTGTTTGGTATTGTTTGGAAAGTGACACACACCAGGGTTTGACAGAAAGGCACAGCAGGGACCGGCTCTGACCTGCTTCCCCCTATAAAGAGATATCGGCGTTTTGACCAAAGGGGTCCGCGCCCATCGTTAATGACCTTTTCAAGCACGCAGATTGAATACATTGTATTGAGACTGCACTGTCAAACCTCTTGCTAGCCTAGGGCTGTTTTGTTCTGTGAAGAGTTTGGGCTGCATAAATCAAAGATTTAAATATTTTGATGTATTTTCTTTTTAACGCCACCGAAATGACAGAAGCAGACATGAATAGGAAAAGAGATGCTGTGCCTTTTTTTTTATATTTAACATGTGTAATGTGCCTGTAGCCATAAAAAAACATTAACATAAACATAAAGGAAGAGAGCTTTGATGAGGCTGAGAGAAGATGAGTCATTATTTATTAGCAGCTGTATTCAACAATATATTTACAAGTTTATAGTTTTCAATAAATGACTTAATGGAATGTTGTAAACATTAATAGACTTTCTATGTGGCTGGAGGATAATTACAGTTGCTATGTTGGATCGACGGAAAATCTGTCTTCTCATGAAATTGCGTTCAAATGAAATTGATCCATTTAATTAACATGGCAGCTATGACACATTTGCTCTTTTCATCAGTTTCAGTTTTTTCTTTAAGGAGTTTGTCAACAGAAACAAGAACTTCTGCAGGCAAAAAAAATCTGAGGAAAATTCTCTTAATTTTTTCGAGCCGGCACATGCACTTCAGGGCTGAACATACCGAAAGTGATTGTGTGCCATGAATGATTACAAGTTAATGTGAGCAGAAAGTGACAGTAATAAAGCACCGCAGGAAGAACAGACAGGCTGACTGGCAGGCAGAGCGAGACACTTCCTCCTTCTGAAAGCATTACTTCCTGAATTTCCATTTCAATCAGTGGCTGCCTCCTGAGAGGCCCCCGGCCCCCGAGCCTGGGTGGGAGGAGTCAAGCCCCCGTCTTTGCCAACAGTGTTTAGCATCGAGCAGCACAGCCTGACGTCTCTGCGTTTGCACACCTCTTTCACACCTGTGAGGAACCATACTGAGTTTGCATGCGGCACAATCTCCCTCCTCTTCCCCCTGCCCATCTCCCCTTTTTCTCACGCCTCACTATCTTTAAGCACAATGCGATAACGCCAAACTCTTCTTAACACACAGAAAACTTTACTTTCCTCTCATCATCACTATACTAAGAGGAAAATAATTGAACGCATCAAACTTTAAGGACTGCTCAGTAGATTCTTGTCTGCCCGGAGGCTTGTTTCCTCCTAACTCAGTCATGGGTCATTTGAGTTAGTCATTACACATCGTGTCTTCTGGCCTTGGAAGTGGAGATCCTATTTAGGGGCGTAATCTAGCCAAATAATCTGGGTTAAAAGGTGCTGCGGCTTAACAATACGGCTGTCTCCTCTGTATATGTGACATGCAGGCTGTGCTGAAGAGTCGAAGCAGCACTTTCTGTCTGTAAGTGGGATGCACTGATGCTCACTGACATAAATAGGTCCTGCATATTTGGTAACACATCGCCTGGATATATTTGGATGTGTTGCAATAAAACCTCTGTTTGCTCTCTCTCCCACTCCTTCTCTGTGTTTTTATATAAGGCCATCACAAGTAAAATGTTTGATCTTTTGTCCAAATGATTCGCGGTGAAACAACTTTCTAATATTCACATTGTGCACGGAGGGGAAGTCACTTGTAATATCCTCTCGGATTCAGATGTGCTCAAGAAGAATGTAGATAAAGCGATCAGGAAAAAATTAGGCTGGAGTAAGTGGTTCACTGGCTCCCTCTCTTTCTGTGTCACTTTCCCTCTCCACGCATGCTGTCAATACTGTAAGTAAGATGAAAGGCTGCTTAGGTGAAATACAATAAAGACATTTCTGCCTCCGGGTCCAGTGGCTCAGGATCGATGGCCGCCAGGCATGTTTTCCTGTAACTAACATACATGAATACCATCAGAAGACGGATCTGTAGTTAGTCACAATGATTTTTTTTCTCCCATGATTTGAGACCAGCCAAGCGTGAAGAAAACATTATCTCACCGAGCTGTTGCGCTTCTTTTTCTGATAAGGCTGGAAAAATTAAGGGCATCTGCAAAATGTCAGAGAGATGAGTCCTTACGTTGACATGCATTACATTGGATTATTTTTGTTTGCTCTAGGAGCCAGTGCATTGAGATTCGCAGCTCAGCTCCATGGAAAAACTCATTGATCTTTCTATAACTCGCCAAATATAAGCTCATGCACACAATCAGAGGCAGAAGTTATTCCCTCTGGCTAGATCAGGCTTTGAAAAATGGTTACTTTTGAAAGACCTGAATGTATACGTCATGCCTAGAGTGATGTTTTTAAAATCACTTTAAATACCAGCAATTCTGACCATTTTAAACTGTCGAGCATTTACTAGAGTTAGATTTAAAGCGAAACAACTTGCTACAAACCATAGCTGAAAAATGCCGTGCCAAAATAATGTAGCCTCGGGACTTAATCAATATTAGAAAGGACAGTGGACACATACGGCTGAAAGATGCATAAAGGTTGCAGACCTGTTGTCACTGAAATGTACTTTATGATAAAATGACGTGTTTTTACAAATCCAAGTCATGTTACACAACAGCAAATTATTTTTTAAACACCATTCAACCGGTAGAGTTAATAAATCAAAGTATTTTTTTTCACATGATGCATTATACTGGAAGAGAAAATGCTACTAAAAACCAAGCAAACCCACGGAATAAGTTCATCTGTAATAATCTGTTCCACTGTGCAGTTGATTTTAATTTGCTAAAAGTAATTAGTAACACTCGTGTGGTCGTATTAATTAACGTGACATAGTGTGTTATTTATTGAAGAAATGTGGCAAGAATAAACATCCTCATCTGAACATGAGTATTAAACAAATGCATTTGAGAAGTATTAATGTGGTGATGTGCTAGAGGTATTCCACTACTTGTGAAAGGGGTTTGTTCAGAAGAGGTACACGCTCTGTTGAACAATGCATCTCTGTGGCGCAGCAGGTATGAATCTCCAATAATCACACTGTAGCATTAACTGGGATTGGAATAAACTGTATTAATATTGAAAAAAAAACTTTAGTGATTCCTTTAATTTACCACAAAGGGACCCTGATTGTTCAGACACAGCAACTGGAAACACAGTTTGAACGGATGCAAGAAACAATTCAATATACATACCGATGTTTTTTTTTTTAAATGTCAGAGCTCACTGAGGTTATTTTTATGATCTACTGGTTGAATGAGTTTGCTAATTAAAGGCCCAGAGTGTAGAAATTTAGCAGCATCTAGCTTTGAGGTTGCAGATTGCAAACACATGAATTGCCTGAGCAATTCCTAGGCGTGTAGGCAAACCTACGAGCTTCTAAAAACATGGAAGACCCTCTCTAGAGCCAGTTTTTAGCTTGTCTGTTCTCAGCTAGTGTAGAAACATGGCAGTGCAACATGACTGGCTTCAAGAAAGAAGACCTACTATCATTCTAGAGTGACAGAAGCACAACAATTCTGCTTTTTAGTTAATTATGCACAAATTAAAACATATTTATGAATAATATATATCCCATTTCTCCCAATATATCCTCTGAAATTATGAACATTGGTCCTTTAATTTTGCCCAGTTGTACTTAAACCATTTGTAAACACAAAAATGCTAATGGAAGGACGTAAAGCAAATATGTTTTATTGGTCAAACCCATCAAAAATGTGTAAGCGAGAGCAGAAATCTGGGAAAAAAGCATTTTACAAGTGCCAAGTAGCACTTGTAATGCAATAGAAGGGCTTAAACTGAAGCACAAGACATCTGTGTGACCAACAATACAGCATAACACAGTGCAGAGCAAATCTACACACAAGCAGGGGTCATCTGAGTGCGAGGACGAGTTATAAAGGAAAAGCTTTGCAAAGCCTCGATGTGAAATCAAGAAACCGTGCTCTTGACATGAAATACTCTGCTCTTAAATGAAGACAGGAATAAACCCCCGCAAAGATCTGGTATCACAGCTAAATATTTGTCTGTTGTGTTCATGTCCATATCTTTCTGTGCATATTACTGAGCACCTTCTGCTCCAGCTCATGTGTTGTTCGGTGTACATTCGGGGTGCAAATATGCTTACAAGACAGGATTCCTGTTTTTATTTGCCCTTCTGTTGGCAACAGAAGACATCTTGTGAGAACACATGCCTTTTTAAATAAACTGAGCAAGTGTTTGATGTGTAAATGTGTATTCCAAAAATGTAAATAGAATGCTATCAGCCGCTCAGTGTCAGTCTGTCAGAGTTTTGACTTGTCACCAATTTTCTTTTTCTTCATCTATGTGCGCTCTTCTCTTATGTACATTTCCTATCTGCCTTGACAAGAAAGCAAACTGGCAAGTGTAGCCCGAGGCAGAGCAAGAGAGCCTTTGTTTAAAAGGTTATGCGTTTGTGCTCATGCTGATAGGGAACTTACAAGCCCAGTGGCTTAGCAAATGTTTAAAATTGTTTCATCGAGGACGAAGTAATCACATATGCACCTCAAATTATATGCTGGAGATGTTCAGACTTGTCGGAACTTTGTCGCTTATAGTGAAAATCCATTTTTAATCAAAAGAAAGTTTCTCATATGTTTAAATGCACATCCATGATCATGCATAGAAACACACATGTATACATGTAAACTGCAACAGATATTCATATAAATAACTCACAAGTTGCCAAACCAGTGTTAATCAGCACTTGAGGTAATTGTTTATTGTGCCACCAATCATGCCAATCTCTGAGTTCCCATTATGTCGTCTTAATTCAATACAAAACCATTAAAGCATTGCGAAACCAAGAATTACCTGAGGCCAATATGTGCTTTTCACTTCCATGTGTCTACAAGGCTAAACCTGATGTAAATTCTTCACAGCGTACATTCACAGCAACAATAGCTCTTGTACATGTACAGTAGCATTCACGTGCAGCCCAATATTGGTCGGTCCGCACTGCAAGCACGCAAACTGCACATGCACCAGGAAAACAAATGCTTGTTTGAGGAGAGGCCGTGCTGAGTACATCTCGAGAACAATCACATTGACACAGTGCTGCAGCCTGATCTGTAAATGGCTGCTATATCCTGTAAGAATGGTCCAGCCAGCCTTTCAGAAACATCCATAGGAGCCCTGTGTGGAGTTGTGGTCTGTAGTCACGCAATATGACCGTCTACACAGCAGAATGATATGTACTTATTGTGATGTAAATAACACTGCATGTGCATCTGCTGTCCATTTTGAAGTCTGCGTCGTTATATGGAAACCATGACTTGGTCTGTGTAAAAGAAATTCATAAATACCTAGCACCAGTTCAAAATATGTTTCTATTGAACGTGGAAT
Organism: Chromis chromis; assembly: GCA_900302755.1. Lineage (NCBI taxonomy): Eukaryota > Metazoa > Chordata > Actinopteri > Pomacentridae > Chromis > Chromis chromis. The sequence continues at coordinate 37,098 of OMNN01103022.1, forward strand.
AAATAGCCAGTTAACTCCCTCAAGACATGGTATATATGTTGCCTGCATGTGTTGAAGGCTAAAAAAACAACCTCAAAAACATACATGTACGTCTTGTGTTTTCCTCTGCTTTCAAACCATTTTCTGCTTTAAAAAAACTCAGCCATTGGAAAAAGCCCCACATGAGCAGAACCCCTGTTGTTTGATATAAAAACCCTCTAAAGGTCACAGCAAGCCGAACCTCCCTCCCAAACCAAACTCCCTCTCTCCCACCACTGCTGTTTACTTCATAACCCAAAACATTTGTTCATTTCATTCGTGGCTTTTAGAGCAACTAAATATCCCAGAGATGTTTAGTCCTTTCCAATGTCTGATCTTACCATGAGCTCATTAAAAATACATGCTCTGCATTCCGGCTCGGGCTGCTGGATAACTGCTCTTCTATCTCCCTCTCTCCGGCATCTGATGGAATTAAAAAGTTGGTATTAGGAAGACTAATTCCACCCTCAGGGGGATTTACATGCGCACAGTGTGATGGCACTTTGTCAGGACACACTAATCAGTGTAACCACTGTATGTATACGCACAGTGATGTGTTTTCACCATTGTGATGTCATGTGAAATGTGGCATGAACTATTTTGTTAATGCTGCACATCTAAATGCATATAAATAGTTATGGACATAAATCTTTTATTCTACATGTCTGGGTTTTAGGATGATTAATAATTGTATTGCTGATGTAAACAGTCAACTTTATTTATTTATTATTAGTGCACCTTTAAATACAACAAACATATTTGCCAAAGTGTTGCATAGAGAAATTAAATATACAGTTACATAATAGAAATTATTAGATAAAGAGTTTAAAGATAGAAGAAATAAAATCTGTAGTTATTTTAATTGTGGGACTGACTTATAGATACAATTTAACAGTGGACAAAAGTAAATAGTGGATCATGGGGTCAGCACTAAACCAGGCTAAGAACCTTTAGCAACACCAGCTCTGTAAAGCAGAATCCCTGAAATCATTTGGATTTATTGTCCAGAAACCACACGCGTCAAACTTTTTCAAACATGGGATTGGTAACATTGCTGGTTTTCATCAGTCTGTTAAAGTGAAAGCATTCTGTCATTGAGACATAGGTCAATTTTACATTAATGTTTCACACAGCTTCATTCAGACAAACCAACTCAATACCACCATACATCCCACATTGAACAGTACTTCAATTATTTACCTAATCTAACTATCAACTGAAAATTTTTATACATGTGTGATGATCATCTAACAACTACTTCACCAACAGTAGAATAAAAATCTGTGAATGTGCTCAGTAGTCCCACTGAGGATAGCTGCTACGTAACAGACGATTTAACTGCAGCTGATAAACTGTGATTTTTGTGACAGTTCACCTCTCTGAAGTGAGAAAAAGTGTTTATGATCCCGTTTCCACGTCAGGAATAATGTATAATTATAAGTAATTCATTTAAGCATTAAGCATTTAAGCATTCCATGTGAGTAAATGCGCAGCTCTCTGCTTTGGAGACCCTCATATGGAACCTGCTGCTGTTTGATTCTCTCAGACGAAAGACTCCTACAAACAGCTTGAAGCAACAAACTGAACTTCAGCTCCTGTTAACATTTTCTCAGAAAAACCTGGATTGGAAAACTTCTAGTGTTGTTAATCAAAATTTTTTTTTTGTATCGCAGTTACATTTTTTTCTTATGAACGTGTTGGTTTGCAGTCTAATAGATGTGAAGTTGTAGTCAAAGTGAATGAGAAATTTGTTTTAGGATTTTAGCACTCAAACTTCTTCTGCGCTCTGATGTTTTTGGACCGATATTGACGTTTAAATGTTGACAAAACCCTCCCTTAAATCACCTCACCATCATGTGACTGCATGCAGCTCTGACTTGTGAATGAAATCTTACAGTTGATCTGATTAATAACCACCAATGACTGTACAGACTTTTACGGCAATCTATTTAGTGGTTGATGAGATATTTCAGTCTGGATCATGCTGCTGGACTGAATAAATGACAAACACACATTACGGAGCTATTTAGCTATAAGGAGGTTAAAAATTATTGATAACCTCTGCATTTGACTGTGAAATACTTGTGTATTTTGCAGTTAGTCTCAAATACACTTGGAGTGGTGAACCTAATTAGTAAACACTTCAAGTTTGAAGTAGATGTCTACAGCACTACAGTCTGTGTGCGTGTGTGTGTGAGAGAGAGAGAGAGAGAGAGAGAGTGTGTGTGTGTGTGTGTGTGTGTGTGTGTGCATTTGAAGGCATATGTGTGTGT
>OMNN01103025.1:6485-23196 GCA_900302755.1 Chromis chromis
GTAAAGATGTTGATGGATTGAACAGTTTTATCGTGTGTGTGTGTGTGTGTGTGTGTGTGTGTGTGTGTGTGTGTGTGTGTGTGTGTGTGTGTGTGTGTGTGTGTGTGTGTGTGTGTGTGTGTGTGTGTGTGTGTGTGTGTGTGTGTGAGAGAGAGAGAGAGAGAGAGAGAGAGAGAAAGGGATGTTTGGTGTGATTGTGTTTGCACACGTACCTCCCTGTGTGTGTACTTTCACCAGCCATTGCATGAATATGCATGTGTGTTTTCACACAGGGAACGACGTTCTCTCTCAGTGGAGACTGATCACCCCATGATGGGCTATCACCGGGAGATTGGACTGATTCTCCATACCTATCTGTCAATGGAAATATCATAAATTAAAAATGGATGGCATTTTCTGAAGTGGCAGCGCAGTCTATCCTCTGATATATGGTGCATTTTAATCTACTCAGAGGCTTCATGTGATGGAAGACATAGAAAGAGATCCTGGGAAGGTGTTGGAGGCAGCAGGTCGGCCACCAACAGCTGCTCTTTTCCAGTGCCTATACGTACAGGATATGTGCCGGGTGGCCTTGGGCTTACCAGGGGGTGTGCATGAATGTGATTAACGGAGATTTGGGGTGAATAATCTTCTAAGCTGCTCAGTGGAGCATTGGTGTTGGGGGCTGGGGTGGAGATTGGAGGAGCTTAGGGTTACTGAAAGATATACCTGGATCACTATCCTTCCTTGTGGAATGTGACTTATGACTTTTAAATGCTTGACTAAGTCCTGATCGATACATCTGCATGTGGATAGCCAGTCTTAGCTCAACCGGATTTATTGAATCGGTCAAAATATAACCAATAAGTAACACGAATGTGTTTTTTCCACCTGACAGAACTGACTAATTTATTTTTCAGCTGTTAAACGGCTAACTCAGTCCATATTCTGGTCAAAATTCTTAGCAGCTTAAAAGGAAATTTAAGCATGAGGCATATTTCCAGTAGAGTGCTGTTGCCGTGGATACGTGCAAGTGTGTGTTAATGTTTAGAGGAAGACAGATGTAGTACATTTTCTGACTGAGGGTGTTTAAATCAGCAACAAGCTCATCTGCTGCTAATTGGTCAAAACCACAAAACTAAAAAAAATACTACAAGCCTAACACGTGTGAACACGTATGTAGGACTTATATGTGGTGTTACAGCCAAATGATGTTTCAGATACTGTAGCTCCATGTTCTCAGAATATGCAGTTGTCTGCACAGAGCATTTGCTTTCATTTCCTTACATTCACAAGTCAGCGGTGCTTTATTTGCTGCTCAGTTTGCACAGAAGCAAAGGGATGAAAATAACTGGATACACCAATAAATATAAGAGATCCTTATCAATATCTTTATCACCATGGGTGTGTGACTAGTGCAACCTTCAGGTCACATGGACCTCATGTATTACACTAATATTTGATCATTTCAGCTCATTTTCTCATTTAGAGATCAAAGGTCAAATCAGCGCAATCAAAGCCACAAAGCCTCCCACATATTATCAGTTAATGTGGTAGCACGACATTACCATATGAATTAGTTTTCTTTTGTGCTGAATGCCAGCAGTGGTAGAGGAGCTGCACCCTGCTTCATAGCTCTGAGCATTTATTCAGATGCATTCATACATATCTATGTACTATCCAAACATGCACATATTGTGGCCCATCTGTATGTACCCATGCAAAGGCGGATACAACCAGGATGTTGTGGTAAACACAGCTCAGCACCACCATCTCTGGTGGCCATCATGAGGCGTGTTTGATCATGCTAGATGGCGCAGACGCATGCAGATTATCTCAGGCGATTTTTTTTTTCTTTCTCTATCATCGCTTTCTTTCATTATATCCCACGAGAATCAAGGCTTGTAGAAATACCATATAGCCTACTACAGCAGTGAAGACATAAAGCATCACTCAAGGCCACGGTGAGGAGAGTAAAAGTGGTTGCTAGAATTACAGGAGAAGTGCAGAAAAACAGATTAAACCTTTTTAACCTTTAAAGGTCTGTGAAACAACACATCTAGTTTTTTTTCTTTTCACCACACATTCAGTGATGATGACTACGATGATGACTGTGGAACACTGCAGCATGCATAATTTCAGTTAGAGAAGACGAGGGCCTGCAAGAAAAGCTTTCTTTCCCTTGGTGATCACTGCTTTAGTGAAACAAGGCGGATAAAATGCTATATTCTGATCCCTGACTCATTTTCCAGCTCATGTTGTACATCTCCACAATATTGCTGTAAGGGTCTATGATATCCTGGTCTTTGAGAAAAAATAATATGATCAACCTTTTTGATGCTTTTTTTTCATTTGTTTCTCTCCCTATTCTTCATATTCCTCCAGCAGCTGCCAAAGCAGTATCAAGGTTTATGAACAAGGGTGCACATGTGCCTTCCAGCACCAGATTTGAGAATACTCAAAAAAACGGAGCATTGCAATTAATGAGGAGAAATTAAACATCCACATACGCAAAATCATGAACTAAAGGCCATGTACAAATGTTTGCATAATGCTGTGCACACAATAGTGCATCTGGATTTACAGGTGTATATAGATAAGATTGAGACGGAGAGTCCGGGGAGCAGGGAGAAGCAGATTTACATAGGTTAGTCTGAGAGATAGAGGAATGTGTTCTTGTGAAGAAATGCATGGAGACAGGAGTAATTAATTATAGATGTGGCAATGTGGTCTGAGGGAATGCTGTTACAGTAACTAGAGGCAAGGCAAGTGAGAGATGAGGGAGTGGAGATGTGGGGAAAGGGAGGAGGGGAGAGCCCTCCTATACCATCCACAACTTCAATTTACATTACATGACAAGCGAATGGAGGCTAATTAAACATGACAATGGTAGTGCGTTTATTGTTAACCCTATCGTGGGGGTTGGCTGGCTCCTGACTCAAAGGCCAAAGAATGCATATCAAATATGGTTATATGGTAAAATATAAATTCACATTCAAACACCCCATGGAAAGGGAGGATATGACTAAAGATGTAAAATGGTAGAAATTCAAAGTCAGTCTGGAAAACATCATTTACCATTAAATTCTGCCTGCTAGTTACAATAAAAGCTGAAAAAAACTGCAACTAAAACTCTGCTAAATTTCGTGTTGCCACAGGCGCGCTCACATTTCAACGTGCATCTATTTCCAACCTTCACGTTGACGCTAATTAGACATGACGCTAATGATGCCAAAAAAGCAAAACCAAGCGGCGCTAGGTTTACTGCCTGAATATACTTTTCTAGACTGCTGACCGTGGACCTCTTAATCTTGCACTGCTTGTGAGATTTATGTCTAGTTTCAGAAATGGAAATGAATTTGGGTCATAATTGGTCTTAATGCTGTAGCAATCTCTGTTTAATAGATTTGAATAAAATAAGGCCATGTTTTACCCATGCACACACTCAAGCAGTGGTCACAAATACAAATTAGAGTTGGAAATTATGCATATACAACCACTAAGTTGTTATAGTAAGACTTTGATTATTACTGTGAGTATTCATTCCAAACCAGTGCAGATTCTCATATTTTTCCACATTCTATACCATAGATATTGTCATGCTGGAGATAAATGGCAACAAATGACAAATGTTTCTATATGCAGGGTACCATATTATTTATATAAAAGTGGGTCTTGATTTGCTCGTGTTGTGTCCTGCTGTTGGAAAGGCAGAATTATAATAGGTAATGCACGTCTGTGCCGGGTTCTTAGCCTCAGGGGACATTGTGTAAATGCTCCTCATCTCCCTGCTGATCGTAGTCCTGACTGATTGCTGATGACTTTTTTAGGGCACAGACATGTTAAGTTGTTTATTTATTCAAAAAAATATTCCCCAATGCAAATAGCCCTCTCCACTCTAGATTTTTTTTTCCGTCGGCATATCTGTCTCGGTTTCCGTTACTGTCTCTTGAGCAGTGATGATATGTTGTGATCATCAGCGAAGTTTGATATAGGAACAGGGCAGCTGTTTTTCTGTTTGTTTGTGTGTGTGCGTGTGTGTCAGTGCGCATTTTATGCATGTGACAGATATGGGACATCCTTGACTGCTGTTGAGAAAGTGACACACCCCTACAGGCTATCTTGTTCAAAAAGAATTTTCAGCAAACTCTGAAGCACAGTTTAGCAGACCACTGTCATAAGAAATCAGTTTATGACAGTTGGCTGTAATGCATTTTCTGACACTGCACCGCTGACTGTATAAACCTATATGATATTGTTTCGGTTACCCTCACATCATAGTTTTTGACAACAGGCTCAAACACAATGCAGTCACAGAAATGGAGCTGCTATTTTAGCAATTCATATAAAAGAAGTGCAACTTGTATCTGCATGTTGCCTGCATGTGGCGAGCTTTATTTACATGCAGCACCTCGCTTCTTCACTGCATCTGTGATTCCCAAATGGAAGCACAGCCATCTGTTACACACAACAACTCACAAGGTGTTAGCATCTTCATCCTTCCTCTCTACACATAGACAATTTTCCCTTTTGTCTCTGTGGTGTTGCTCTGCTATCACAACAGTTTTCTTTTTTGGTGAGTTTGTAAACCATGGAGTTCTGCTGCATCCATTCACTGGAACACTAACTAGTTGCACAAGCATACAGATATAAGGCAAGTATGCACAAGAAAACAAGCAGATCATGGTGAAATCAACAGGATGCCGGCTGAGTTCATTTTGTCATAATTTTGTCACCCGTCTCCATCTGTTTGTCACACCTTGTTTACTTACCACTTTGTGTAATGAAGTGAACAAATGTCTTTTTTGATTAACCAGTGCTCTGAACTGACTCAATTGTAGAATTAGTAGGTCAGAAATGATTAGAAGATGCAAGTCTTTATAGCAGAGTTGGCAGCTCTCTGTCTTTCCAGGTTCTTTCAGATGCATGGAAATACATAGATACCACAAAAATGTTTGTCTAATTTTGGTTGCATTACACTACATTTAATTGTCTAAGCTTACTAGTTGTTAGCTAGTTAATATTTTGTATGGTTTAAACTGACAGTATCAATACATCAATACAATACAAGTGCATAGTACATATTATTTATGGCCACTTACATACTTGTGAGCTAACTGCTAACATATTTGCACGATGCAGGTCACTGTGATGGAAATGTCAGTAGTTTTTCAAGTACTTAAAGTTAAAAATGTAATATTTAACCAGAATATGGTGTTAGAGGGAAAAAAAATCAGAGGAGCCGAGGTTGTTATTCATCCTGAGGATGTTTGTACCAAATGTCAGGGAGTCCATCCAACTGCTGTTACTTTCTTACTCAACCAAAAATGTCAGCCTCATGGTGCCGCTAGAGGAGACGTTAGCCAATAACCAAAGTGATCCCCAGAGGCAACTCTGTGTGCCTGCACCCAATTTTGCGCCAATCCATGTTTTTACATGTTGACATTTTTATAAGCAAAACCTCGTACTGTAGTTCACACTAGAGGAGGATCAGAGTGAATGTCAGTGGGGCTCATCCTCTCAGCACCATGTGTACCAAAATCGATGGCAATCCATCCAATAGCTGTCAAGACATGCCATGTAAAAAAAAAAAACTAAGCAAAACAAAATAAAAATCAACCTTGTAGCAACCATTAATGTAATACCTGCCAATAATGTAATAAGTTATTACGTTAATGGCCTAGCATTAAAAACAAATCCTTTGAAAATGTAATAACTGCAGCCGATAATGTAATAATACATCAATAGGATTGCAGATCTTGGAAATAAAAGATTTTTTTGCAGTTTGCTCATCAAAAATAGCTCTAGTGGATGGCGTAGTCGTCATATTCATTCAAGGATACGTCCCATGTAGCTCTCACTCTCCTTAATTATGGTGTAAGAGCCAATTTGAGAATTATTTGTTGTACAAAATCTTTATTTAGAATATTGTTTATTTGTTTAGATATGTAAATTCAGAATTCCATGTCAGTGTCTCTGCTGGATGTTGCATTGTCAAATGAATTTACCACAGTTTTTAAACATTTCTCAAGGCGATTCAGTCCTCACTTTAAACTGTATTTAAATAACTGGACTGGCACTATAATGGCACTTAACTCCAATATACAATATAGAACATGAACACTGAAAAAATGAAGAGTGTTATGTACGTTATTGGCTCAAAAACTTTATTACATTATTGGCAAGTTATTACGTTAATGGGTTTATTACATTTAAAATGGCCAGGATTATTACGTTATTGGTTGCTACAAGGTACTTAAAAGGAGAAGTCAGCAACAGCTCTAAGCTTTCTTGATATTATGGCTGAAAAACAATTCTTACATGACAGCAAGTTTAATGTCAATTGCTTTCTCAACTATAAATTGCATTGCCCTTGTCTCCACCTGCTGCTCAGGTTTGAAAAGCTCCTCAAGGTACCAGACTTGCTAAATCTGGATATTATTAAGTCTTTTTGGGACAGGGTTTGCTGGTATAATTTTCTTAACACATTGTTTGCCTGCCTTTGCTTCCTTGGTTCCATTATGAGTCACTGTATGCACCTGATGTTTTATTTCTTTCCAAGTGTATTTATTGGACTCCCTTATACTGACAGAAGAACTATAATTCAGTCATGTTGAGTACAAATCAAAAAAAATCCCACAACATAAACAAAAAATGTGTTAAGTAAATTAATTATATCTTTAAGTGACCATTTGTTCACAGCATTTAGCAAAAATCTATTTTTATCCTTTTCCCCTATTTAATAAACCCAGTTCAGTGGGACTGGTTAGCATGACTAAATTAAGTGAATGGAATATTTCATATTTTTCGAGTGTGCTTTCATGATCCAACACTTATCCAATTAAAGAAAACTACAGATTTCATACAAGGTCTACCAATCTCATTATATTGTGCTTTGAAATATGATCGTTGCTTTTAACACATTCAAGGCTCATACTTGTCTGCAGCTATGCCATTATTAAATTTACAGGAAACTGGAGGATCAAAATGTTCCCAATTGTTGTTTAAGTAATCGTGCTGCTGTAGTTGAATCTATTATCAGTTAATGAAAGCCGAAAGACGCCCTATATATAGGTGGTGGATAAGAAAATCTAATTATTGTGCAGTCGACATTTAGGTCTGATAATGTGGAGGACTAGGAACACCAGGCCACATCCAGTTCTGAGGTGATTGTTGCTTTTCTCACCTTTGCTTTGCTCTCTAGGTCACTGCCTGTTCACACACCGGCGAGGTTGAGAGCCACACTTATCTCACTTGTTGACGACGGCGATAAAACAAAAGTGTACCAAAAATCTGCCAGAGCAACGAAAAACTTGCAGAATTCTGACTGATCTGTAGCTGCTTCCCCCACAACCAAACTGCTCCTCCCTCTATAGCCAAAGCCAGTTTGTTTTACACACATGGCTGAGTAAGACCTTCTCTACAAGCAGTATATGTAGAGCAGTGTGACTCGTCAGATCAGAAGCAGAGGGAGGACAAATCATGCCCCAGAGCTACCCATATATTCTGCACCTTTGTAAACAATGGATTTAAGTAACTATCAATTAGTCCAACAGTTGTTCTATAAATGATGTAGTTATTCTAGGAATGTTCAAGCCCATTCATACTTGGTAATAATAGAGATGGTCTGGTATTAATTTGTCAGTACATTTAAGCAATAACATTGCAAACTTGTTTACAATGAATTCATGTATTTCTAAGTCTAGGAATGTTGATGGTCTTCTTAACACTAGTGTTGTGTTAGATAATAACCTTAGTCTAAAAATCTTTAATATTTATCTTTTATTACTCTTGTAGAGTGTTTTTGAAAATTTTATTTTGACTAGGTGTGTTTACTCGACTAGAGAGAGCCCTGCATAAGAATTTAAACTGTGCCTAGACTGTTTGTTTGTGCACAAATGGCAAATAAAAATCTTGAATCTTAAATATGCATTTTTTTTAAACTGGTCACAAACTTGTTTTAGGGTTTTTGCTTAAATGACACCGATGCTCTTCCAAATATGTGGTAATTTCCAACTAGGGATGTGACACCGTCAAATGCTCATGCTACAGCTGTCCTTGCCAATAGTATCACAGTTAGTAACAAAGATTGTTCTCAAGGCCTGAGAACCCAGAAATAAAGATCTGATAGTTGTCCACTGACCAGTGTATCATGACAAATACAACAAATGCTCTACTCACGCATTTAATAACTAAATCCTAATGATTCAACATGTAGACACTTCATAGATAAAGAAATGAGTCTCCAAAATATCAGTGCTTGCTCCTTTTACAGGGAACTTATAGGACGGTTAATGCCACATTCCCATCCTGTAACATGTTTAAAATAAAATCAAAGAATGCTGAAATGATGTTCCTATAGTCCTCTTAGAAAGGAAAGCTCCCTCCCATGACTGCTACACTGCTAATGAAGTTCCAGAGCCACCTGTGGAATCCCACAGGACGAGCAGATCTGAAGCAGAAAGGTATCTGAGGTAACCGAGCTGGTGGAGCCCTTAATGTCTTTTTTTGGGGGGTTGTTGTGCTGCTGCCAGCTAACTGCTAACCATCATCACAGGGGAATGACACTGAGAGCAGACAGTGGGAGAGCGGTGATGCCCAAGTTCATGCAGAGTGACAGCTAATGCCTTTTGAAAAAGTGGCCGTGGTGCCACCAAAGGGAACTAGGGGATAGGCAATAAAAAGTTCAGCCGTCTCATCTCGGCTTACCATCGCTCCCCCTGCACTAATCTGACAGCTGATGTACGTCAGCCTGCCTCAGAAACCTATTTCTTTCTATGCTCTCTCTTCCTCTTTATCTTTACATTGAAATTTACTTTCTTTTTCCTCCTTGCCTCCTCACTATCATGTTTCCCCTCTTGTGTTGGGTCCAAAAGATCCAAAGGAAGAAAAACCTATCATTCTTTTTTTTATCTATAAGGTATGACGTGTTGGGTGAGGTTAAAATAACTGAGCCTTTGGGGCAGAACAAGCATGAAACCTTATCAATTTACATCCAATGATTCCAACTTCCTTTGTGAATGTGAGTCTATGGGCTACCTCAATCACACTAGAGAAACATAATTAAAGATCAGAAATGTTCTGAGTGTGCCAAGTATTTTGTTTTTGGATAAATCATATGACATCACTATGTATCATTCTTACCAGCCTTGCATTACCTCAGCCACTGCAATGACACACACAGCTCATTAATCAGATTGAAAGGTTACCCAAGTTAAGTGGCCTGGGCAGAACACCACTGATTGATCAATTCATTGACTGATTGATTTCAGGGAATGGTGCCACTGTTTCTAGCCTGAAAATGCTGATGCAGTGCAGTTACTCGCTCACAGCAGTCAGACCGTATTGATTCATCCTTTTTTGTCTCTGATGAAAAGCAACTTGAGTGCATACCCACACATATATTGTATATGCAAGAAGATCAGTGACGAGCACAGAAAAAAAACATTAATTGGTACATTGCAAATATTCTATCAGTCCTGTTATCTCTTCTGGTCTTTAGTTTCTCTGCACTTGCATTTCAGCCCTCAGCCCATCTAAACTATCCACCGAGGGATTGCTAACAAGATGTTGCCTATTAGATCCTGGGATGGTGGAAGTCTTTAACTATGATGTGTCATCAACATGCCGCCTTTATAGCAGCTTGGTGATTGGAATATTCCCTTCCACTTCTCCAATAGTCAGCTAATTGAGAGCAAGGGACTGATGATTAATTATCCTATCCCTGTGCACTGTTTACCTAGATGATCACTGCTGATGAGGGGTGATTAAAATTGAACTGCCACTCATATTCAGGCTTGGTGTCAAGCATTGTGCAGATCTGGTGATATCAGCTGTTTTGCAACTCCCTTTAGCATGGCTGCTATTTGCAAAACACTGCTGTAATTCTATCACACAAGTTGTATCAGAGGGAATGGACAGAGAACTGCCAGGAAACTGAGCTGAGAGCTATATAGACTTTGATGTTTCAGTCGGAAGGAACCTTCTACACAAATGTTGTCATCCATCTTGGGATGTCATGATACCAGATATTTCGTAATCAGTACCAATACAAGTCCCACAATTCTTGATACCCAATAAAAAAATCAATCAACATAATGTGTTTTTGCATAAACTTATATACATGCACAGCATTATATTTTTATAGACTGAGTTATAATGACAGTGGCCTTCTAACATTATATAAACATCTGCATGTCTGTCTTTGAAGCGCTTAGATAAGCTTGAGTACAGATTTAACATTATGTGTATTAGGTCCAAACCATTTGGTACACAGCAGTCAATTTGGTATAAAGTTTCCTTGGTTTGAGACATCCTGGTACTTTAGAAGTCTATTTATGTCTACTTGCCCTGCTAAAATTGTAAAAAGTTCCAGCTCGAACATTTCAGAGGTGCATCAGCTGCTATCAATGCACTGCTGCATGCTAGCAGGGCTAGCACAGCATTTTATCAAAAATGTGCAATGTGTTAACTCACATTGCACATTAAGTTTGAGTTTTAACCTACCTTCTTATGGCAAAAATACTTCCATGCAGCAACCTACAGTACCACACTGAAAAGTTTTGCAGAGGATTTGGATTAAATAAACTAAAGCAGCCCTTATGTTTGTTTTGTCGTTGTTTTTGTAGATTATCCATTTTAATGTAAGTGCTTGTCTCCCTGCATGTAAATGTTCCAACACAATGATTTCACCCATTCCTGCTTTGAGGAAACACCAAAGTCGCTTCTTTCACTTAGCTCCGCCTATGACTACTGTGATTGGTTTAAAAAAAAAAAGCCAAAGTGTTTTTCCCCTATAGCAGAATGATAGTGTGTTGCAGAGCGTTCTGTACTACAGACTATACTAGTAATGACACTAGGACATGTGAGATGCATTGACACATGACCACACAAGAGGCTCGCAAGTTACAACTACACTCGCAAGATGTCGTCAAAGTGAAGCAGCTTGAACAACTTCAAAGATGGCCCCCAAACAGAGTGCCAGATATGCCAAAGGAAACTGACATATTACAAATTTACAACAACTTGTAACCTTAAAGCTGTTGGTTCCAGCTTAGCCATACAGCTAAACCTTTATTTTCCCTACTGTGGCTGATGTTATTACAACCTGCATCCTATCTCTCATGCATTGACAGTATGGAAGACTGACATATGGGACAAAATATGCAGCCTCATCCACAAGTGCTTGGTCCTCAGTCTTACACCAGACATATGGGCCACTCAGCTAATGGAGGGGCTACATGATGGTGACAGCTCATTGGATCAACGATGATCGGGAAATGGAGAATTTTGTATTAGAGCCAACATGGATAAGACCAAGTGTGACAAGCTTTTTCTAATCCTACTGAAAAAACAGTTGTGATTGTGCACGACAATGCAGCAAAAATGGTGGTCCTGTGTACCGAGATGCCACAAGAAGAAGCCTCGCAGGGAAGCGACATGGGTGCATGCTGTGCTGGACACACACGCACCACAGCGGCGCCTTAAGACAACCCTGTATGCTGAGAGAAAGGTACAGGTGTACAAAGAGGTAATCACAGTGGCTGAACACCTGGTCACATACAAACAAGAAGAGGTATCGACAGTTAATGAAGAGGAAGGAGACACTGCGTTGGCTGCACTAATAAAGAGCAAGAAATGGAGCTCCTCCTGTCTCTGGATGATGACAAAGAAGTGCCCGAAGTGTGTCAGAGTAAGGAAAAAAACTGGAGGGCTTTTTAAAAGACAGGCAGAAACTTGATCCCATCTTCTTGAGTCGTGCTGACAAAATGCTGACCTTTATCTGCAGCTGCCAACTGCACTGCATGCCTACCTCATTATCATATCTTGTAAAGATAGAAGCAAAACTAGAAACTCCCTGTTGCCAGAGAATACTGACACGTTAAAGCAGATTGAGCTATAGGAGACCCAGGTTAAAGCTCCATGTGACTTTTATTTTCTATACCTGATTTCATGTTTAAGAGCCACAGCTGGAGTTAATTTGATGTGATTACTGCACATTTTGTAATCATTTTCATTTGTATATAGAAGGCAATTCATTTTGTGAGTTACTGCTCTCAACAAAGCCAGGTCTTTCATTTCATATGCTGGCATGGCCGAGAGTCTCCTTATTTATTCATCTGTTTATAGGTCCACGTATGAGCAAATGTGTGTTTTATGGCTGTGGTTTAGTTGATGCAATTATTGCACATTTTGCAGCCATTTTTATTTCCACCAAAATTGTAGGTACCTCAGCTGTTACTGTTCACATGTGAGTCCCTAAATTGTATACATTTCTGCTACCTTTCTGCTAATTCAATCATCAATTTTCCCCTTAAAATCAGGTTTCAAAGTCTCCTGCACAGGCCATCAAGAAGGACCACTGCAGTGTTATTGTGATAACCATATGACACAATCTTAGTATGTAGTATGTATGAGCTTATTTCCTTACATTTATTTGAAGCCATATCCTTGAAATACAATTCAGTCTCAAACATATTTTCCAGGTTTCATTATCATGCATTTTTGATTATTCCTTCGAAGGACATCAAAACAGGAAAATAAGCACAAATATTGTGAAAGGTTTCCTCATTTCAACAGTCATATGCAAATTAGTTGGTGAAGAGGACACGCCAAGGACACAAATAGGACTTATTGGATTCTAATGGGCCTTCCATCTTCTTTCCATCTGCTGACTGAAACATGTTGGCCAGAACCACAAGCCTTGAGGAAAGTGTGGCCTGGCCCCTGTTTTTGGCCATTAGGCATTTGATGAATGTCCCCGGGAATGCCTCACAGGGAGGGACATGTCGCCCAAGCGGCAGGCAGCCATAATAACTCGCTGCAGATCATATAAACAGATCAGTCATTTGCCAAACCAAACAGTGCCAAACTGTGGGTGACTCAACCCAGAGAGGGGAAGGACAGACTGTGCTAACTGTCTGTTTAGTTTACTTGCAACCATTATTTGAACATTAATGCTATGCTTTTTCTTTGAACGAAAAATATCCGAGGCACAAACACACAATAAACTGAGTCACTGGAAAAAGACAACACCGTACCCAAGCTCCTTCATTAACACTCCTACCCATATTTGTACACATAGTCATTCACATGGAACAGATGTTTATTGTTATGAGCAATTTATTTTTATTTTGTTCAGTTGTATTTAGATGGTCTGGCAACAGTCATCTAAAATTCATGGCAGTGATACAAACGAGACAACAAAACACTGCAGCGGCCACTGCTGGATGCATCGCAATTAAACACAGACACTGCCCATGAGAGTCAAAATACCCTTCAAGCTGTATTTACCCTGAAAAGAGATAGTGGTGAAAACTTGCTCAGTGGGAGAGGAGAGACACAACAGAAAAAGGAAACCAGAGACAGAAGAAGAGGAGAGGGAAGGATAAAGGAGCCAGTTGTTGAGAGAAAGCCAGAGGGGCTGGAAAGCACAAGCTTTTTATTTGAATATTATTTGAATATCAAATGATAGCAATTTTCTCTACCCCGTCTCTCCTGCAGGACTCGCTAGCACAGAGTACTTTTGTGGAAATCACAGTCACCACAGTGAATTTAAGCTCTACTTTACATGGCCTCTCTGACAATGAGTTCCAACCTCCTGTCTCGCCAATTTTTTTCTTCCTTCCTGTCCCTTTCCTCCTCTTTTTCCATCTCTCCTCTCCAGCTAAGCATGACAATTTTTCTTTTGTTACACACATTTTTTCGTCATTAAAATGGTCCTAGAGTGTTCACCTCTTGTGTAGTAGATCAGCCTCACACAACCGCAAGGGTTGTGGCAGGGTGATGAAGAAAAATGATATACATTTCCTCAACTATCTCTATAACGTAAACTTCGTCTAAGATCCACAAGGTTTAGCACACTTAACACCTCACAGTCTATTCCGTCTTAAATGGTCCTGGCTTTATATAGCTCACATGCAATCCACAGGTTAGATTAGCCCACTCATGCAGATCCATTCTATATGAGTGAACTCTCACTTGATAACAATCTCAGACATCCAATTCACACAGCTAAACGCATGAGCAACAAAACAATCTGTCCATGCTAAATTATGCACAATGACATCTTACATATGCATTTCCTTGCTATGCCTTTAATGCTTGGCCTCCTCAGTGTGCAAGTGCGTATACACTAAAATCCAAACCACAGCAGTGTCTCAACACTGTACTCAGAAATGCTCTCGACCCAGCTATGATTTAATCCTCATTACATGCCGACATCCTCCACAGTAACACGGTTTCAAACCACAGTCTCTGAAACCGATTGTAGGCCATTACAAGTGAACGTATTACTGCGGCCGCATTGTGTGAGGCAGAAATGTATCTTAAGCATATTTGGTGTGATCTGCCGCTACGTTGTAATGCAAAAAAAAAAAAGCAGCCAGTGAGTAAATGCAAAAACGGAGACATGCAAATGCACAGATTCCCTGACACATCCAGCAGCACAGAGGAGATGCCTATAAGATCAGAGAATGCAGCTGAAAAGAGCCATAAGAGAACGTGATGGATGGGATGTGGTACATCATCTCAGAGTGATGTAATGCAGCAAACACAGTTGATCAAGGGAGGCAAAGTGCTGTTTACCTGATATCTCTGAGTAATGGAAAATCTGCATACATTTTTCTTCAATCCTCAGGTGGCTATGCTAAACTATGCTAAACTGACAGAAGGCCGATTGAAATAAATGATTGTGCCCCAGCATTTTCAGCTGTAGCCAGCACCTGTGGGCAACCGCTGTGCAGTCTGTGTGTGTGTGTGTGTGTGTGTGTGTTTGTGTGTGTTTGCGCGAGTGAAGATCAGTTTGACTGATAAACTTTGGCAGCGAGGGTATTTTGGGAAAGTGAGCACAGTGTGGCTGGTCAGCATGTTTTGACACGCATTAAATAGGCTGTTTGAATGTTAAAGGTAGAGTCTCTGATTCTGGAGAAGGATTGTTGGTATTTAGCTAGTTAGCATATTTAGACAGCACGTCCTAGATTTTACTGTCCCTCTCGCTCCCACATTCACCTCGTCCCCTTCTTCCCTCCCCTTCCTTTACCCCTCATCCTGTGCACAGGTGCAAATGTGCTCAAGCTTAAATGTGCATGGGACACAGTAGAACAGTGTTGTGTGGTTCAGACAGAGCCACTTTCTTTGTTTCCCATTTACAGAGCTGGCTGTGTAGTAACACAAAATTCTTTTCACTATACACACAGAATAGCTAACAGATCACGAGGAGATCCATTAATTTGCTATACCTACTTTATCCCTGGACAGATCACCAGTCAGCAGTGTGCACACTCAGAACTATGGCCAATTTAGAACTCCACACAGAAAGACATGAACATTTTAACCCAGAAACTTTAACCACTAAACCACTGTGTGTCCTAATGACTAGATATTACACTGAAATTAACAATCACTGCACTGTATTAGAATACTTTTCAAGGCTTGGTTTCAGGGGTTAGCTGTGATGGTTAAGGTTAGGTTAAAGGGTTGGGGAATGCACTATGTCAGTGAGTGTCCTCACAAAGACAGACATAAAAATGTGTGCGTGTGTGTGTGCAAGCATGCACATGTGTGAGTGTGACAGAGAGTGGGCCACAAACAGATAAACAGGGATGGATTGATGCACACTGATCTGTGCTTACACACTAGCATTTCAGCACAATATCTTTACTTGTACAAACTACTCTCTGCTGGATAAACCATGCCAGTTTTCAGGCTCCTTAAGTGCCCAAACAGTTCTGATTGATGGACATGTCCATCAGCCATTAAACATTTACACACGGCCGCGATGATTAAGTAATCATCACCACATCCAGAGCACTGAAGTAAATCTAGTAGCCAGCCACAACCATCTCTCTCCCTCTCTCTCTCTCACACACACACACATCATGTGGTTAAAGGGCATGGCAAGCCTGGCAGGAGAATAAGAAAGTGAATTAATTTTGACCTCAAAAGTACAAACATCCACAATTTCTCCCACAAAAATACATATCATCCCCCGTCTATCCCATCTTTAACAAGGAGATGCATTCTCACATGCAATTCCTCCTGACCTCCTTTCACAAATCATGAGTGAGCAATGTTGCCTTGGAAGTCAGCGTGCCTCCAACATTAGGCCATAAGGCCTGTGTTAATTCAATTATAAAGCCTTCACATACCAATGGGCAACAACTCTGCAAAACACAGCCTCCACTCTGAGACATCCCTTCCCTGTAAACAAAAAAGATCATGTTTCCTGCCTACAGGCTAGGATTCATGAATACTCTCATATCTACTCATACATAAACACACACACCTTTAGTCACACAAAGAAAGAAAATGAGCACATGTTCTACTGAAGACAATGACACACAGAATCCCCTAGAAGCATTAAAGTAGTGCGGACTAAGACAGGGGCATGCAGCAGCACAACGCACAGCTAAGTAAGATGATCCTGAGTTCAGAAAGAAAACCAATGAAGCATACATCCAGTGATGATTGACCTTTTAATTTGGCACCATTGGGCATGTTTTATTCAAGATGTCGCTTGTCCAGTCATGACATCACTGATGAGCCACTACAGCCAAGCCACTGGGTTTGAGGCAATGGTAATGCTGCTGTGTCTTTTCATTTAACTCCAAATGCAATCTCACTACAGATATAAAATTTAATTTACCCTGAGAGGCAGCCTGCTCATGTGATCATATAACGAGCATAAACTCTAAGTGACACACACACACACACACACACACACACACACACA
>OMNN01103027.1:6709-18760 GCA_900302755.1 Chromis chromis
TCCAACATGCAACTCTTAGAAGTTAAATTGCAAGACAGACAGTTGGTGGATTTAACCTTTAAAACTATAGGTACTTGGACCATGCAATATTTTTGCTATGTATTTGGACAATGTAGTATTGTAAGTTATTAGATAGAAAGGAATAAAGCTTTAAAACTTTAAGTACTTGCACAATGTAGTATTTTGGGTAGAATAAACCTTTAAAACCATAAGTTGCGGACTAAGTACTTGGACAATGTAGTATTTTAGGTGGATCAAACCTTTAAAACTAGAAGTGCTTGGAGACTGTAGTATTTTAATAAAAGTTTAAAGCCGCAAGTCACAGGCAAAGTACTTCAACAATGTAGTATTTTGGGTGAATGTTTAAAAAATAAGAAATAAATGTTTAAATCTTTGAGTCCTTGGACTATATAGTATTTTGGGGTGGAATAAACAGTTAAAACCATAGTTTTGTTTAGACAGAAAGCATTATTTGGGTGGAATAAACCTTTAAAACCATATGTCATGGACTAAGTACTTGGACAGTGTAGTATTTTAGGTGGAACACAGTAGTTGGACACTGTGGTGTTGGAATAAACCTTTAAAACTAGAAGTGCCTAGATATTGTAGTATTTTTGGTGAAATAAACATATAAAAAATACAAATCGCAGACTAATTACTTGGCTAATCTAGTATTTTAGGTGGAATAAACCTTTAAAACCATAGGTCTTTGACTAAGTACTTCGACAACAAAGTGTTTCGGGTGGAATAAACCTCCAGAACCACAACTCGTAGAATTCAGCTACCATATAATTCAGTAGGTGGCGCTGTCTTGAAAAACAAGGGTAACAGAAACAATACCGCAGGAACATAATATTGGAAAATCCACATGCAGTTAATCGCAGATAAAGATACTGCATGCAGCTGTTCCACTAGGGGGGACTAGTGTGCAGATCCACATGCTGTGATATTAGTAGAAACCGTTCATTTTCACCGACGGAGGCCAAAACACAGCACCTTTCATGCACCTTTCCAATGTCGAACGTGAAGCTGGGATTTATTTGGAATTTGGTACGACTTAGACTCACTGCCTGGATGTTCAAGGTGGGCTCAGGTCAGGCGTGATACCTGAAAGTCGTCCACGGTCGGTGCCGAACGCTGGGCGGTTCGCCGGAAGTGCCACTGATGCAGAGTGTTCCGGGCCTCGGAGCTCAGAACTCGGGCCGCCTGTTCCTCCTGGAAGTTCTTGATGAGCGACATGGCTCCGTAAGCACTGGTCAGGTAGTAGCCACCTGGGGTTAAAAAAAAGCAAAGAATGCATGTAGACCAAAGAAAAAGAAACTGAAGAGCTAAACTTTATTTTCTAGAAATGAAACCAGCTGACGTGAGAAACAATAATGTAAGAAGCCATCAACACTTCCTCATTTGTATTAGAAGTGAATCAGACTTTGTGCATAAAGGTCACAGAGATTTATTTTCATTACTGATTAGCTGTATTCTCAGTAAATGCTTTACTAATTCAGCTTCTTGCGTCAGTTTATGTGCCAGACAGGTTGACGCTAATAGGAAAATATTTCACTCTGGGCAGATTCAGACTCTTGTTTCTTCTGAACCAGTTCCAGCCCATTCAAATCAAAAACTGAATGGAATTTCCTACTCTTGTTGTCAGGACTTTTCCTTCCTACAT
Organism: Chromis chromis; assembly: GCA_900302755.1. Lineage (NCBI taxonomy): Eukaryota > Metazoa > Chordata > Actinopteri > Pomacentridae > Chromis > Chromis chromis. The sequence continues at coordinate 8,376 of OMNN01103027.1, forward strand.
TTCTCAAGCTTTCTCACTGAACCTTCCGGGTAAATTCAACCCAGCTGAGATGTAAAAGGTCTGTGAGCTGAAGAAAATCTAAAGAATGACAAAGCTTATGATACTCCAGTCATAAGTACCATGTATTATCTTTAATCTACGCTACATGGGGATATTTCAAAGAGATTCAGGATGACTTCTAGCCAATGTAAAAGCAGTAGCATACTTTCTACCTCACCTTAAACCTTATACTGCTCAGTTAAAGTGAGGTTATGGAACTCTTGAAAGAAGAAATTATTTTCTTTGTCTTGCAAATAAAAGGTTGACCAGTGGCCAAGATTAACTAATACATTAATTTAGCCAAAAAATGCTGTGCAACTGATATGTCACTTTGCATAATGGCCAACTGTTTTGCCACATTTTAGTATTTATCTTTATCCTGCAAGTGCCACCTGTGGCAAGGTGATATCTAGAAGTAACCTGATTTAAATTTTGGATTATTTAAATTTGGCCGCTATCCCCTTCAAAGTAGTTTTTGTGCAGCAGTACACGGCTCCCAGTGCTCCTGCCACATTCAAAACACTAACTTTAAGTCCTGTTCTAACCATTTGCAGGGACGCATTTGCAATTTCTCTACACACCTCAAACTTGCGTAAAGAATAAACATCAAATAATGTGACTTCTAGGGAGCGTTCCAAACATTGCAGGAGGACTGGGAGCAGAGTACCGCTGCACAAGGACTGTGTTACTTCAAAGAGGAAGACAGCCAGATTTAATTCTGGTACAGTTTTTGATTTTAATAGATGTAATTTTCGAACTTCTACAAATGTGAAATAGTTCAAATTGGCTAAAATAACCAGTAAGTTTGCTCCTGTTACAGATTTTTTTACAAATCTAAGATGAACTTCATGCACAAGGAGGTGAAATCGTGGATAAATTTGTTCAAATGACTATACGATGTAATACATATTGTCTGGATCTCCTAAATAAAAGAACTTGGAGATGTCTCTTTACCTCTTCAGTGTAGTAAAATGTTCAAAACAAAGCCTACATTGTTTCTTTCTAGTTTTAAAAAAGGAACTCTAACGAGCTGTTAACACAACATTGATGTACAGTAAAGCACCCTATAAAGCTGATAGTAAACATGTTAGCAAACAGCAGTTGGAATCATGTTTGCATCAACTCATTAGCTCACTTCTAATACGTGACCCCTACCTCTGATATCTAATGATATTACATAGATTTAACTGGAGGCCTTCCATCGACACAGTTAAAGGTTCCTCCTGCACAGACTTTCCTTTGAACAGGTTATTCAACAGGGTGGACCTCACTTTGACCTCACACCACACTGTGACTGTCTGACCTCATGAAGGAAACATCCACCATTATAGAACCTCAAGTAGATGTGATGTTTTCTGGAAACATAAACACCTACAGAGTGTATAGATCTTTGTGCCCTTTGCTTTTCGGGGTTTCACTGTACTGTGAGGGTTTAAATATTTGCCATCTTTCTGATAGTGACATGAGAAAATCAATATTCAAAAACAGGCCTTCAAATACAGGAAAACTTCATAAACTATCAGAACCCCCCTGAGGGTTTGGGTTCTTTTTTATTATAAACTTGAACCTCAATACAAACAGCACAACCATGGCTCTTTAATGTTATGGATCACTGAGCAGTTGGACATTTACTATAAACTATAACCTATATAAATACTCCCCTTTTGTGCAGGAATGACAGCTAAAACATTGGACACTTCGATCTAAACAATAATATCAATATTATTCACAATATCACTTCTCAATAGTTTGTGCAATATCAGTGTTCGTATCATGTGCAGAATTTCATGTAATGTAATGTAATGTGCAATATTCTCATTTCTTAGGTGCAATATTTCAGTTTAATGTGTAATATTTCATTTTCATTTGCAATATTTTAATTACATGTGCAATATTTCACTTTATTGTACAACATTGTCAATGTAATGGACAACATTTTATTCTCATTTTCATTTTCTATTTTTTTTAGGTGCAAAATCTCATTCTCATGTGTGATATTACCTCAGTATAAATGCCGGTATTACGTATTACTGTTCTATTCTAGCCTTATTTTAGATATTTATTTTATTTCAGTAATGTATCATACTTGTATCTTACTGCTTTTCTAGGTTATATAATTTAGTTTTTTCTAAGCAATATCTGGCACAAGAATTCCTTTAGGATTAATAAAGTTTTATCTTATCTTATCCGTCTATACATACCCTCTCCTTGAAGCAGAGATGGGTCAAGCAGCTCCATCATGTACTGGATGTCCGTGTCCAGCTGAGGCATATCGCACTGAGCCACCACGTAAGTCAGCATCGGCAGGAAGTCGTCTGCGCCGTACATCCTCCCTGGAAGGAAGCAAATGTAGGTGTGGCGGTGAGACAGGTCAGAGAAGACTAAACTGTAAACAACCACACTGAAGAGGGTGAAAGGTTGCATTTAAAATCGTCTTTGTGTAAAAACTTTTACATACCTGAGTTGTCCTGCATGATGGTGTAGATAAGTTTGCACACTCGCAGCAGCAGCGACACCTTCTTCTCAGGCGAGTACATCTTTCTCATGTTCAGGAATTTCTGGCGGATCTTCTCAATAGCCACAGAATCGGGGGGAACCGCTCCATCCACCCCCAGCTCATGAGGCCTCTTGGCCTTAGCCAGGGCCAGATTCTCCTTGAGCTGCTGCCAAGCTCCACTGCTCACCTGGAGGAACGAAAAAGACAGAAGTTTATTTACTTAGTTGACAAGAGATCATTTTAATTTAACCCTCTGAACCACCAAACCAGCTGGCAGGTTTGAAAGGTGCTTTACCTTTTAAAAAAAAAAATTGCCTAAATTATACCATTTATCAGAGCAAGAAACTTTAAAAACAAGAAGAAAAGGCAGATTTCCAACTTTCCGGTGGTCCTCGAACTAATCATGCATGACGTGCAGTTTAATTGGGAAAAGGAACCAAATCTAAGCTTAAAATCATTATATTTCATCACAATAATTTTATTCCTTATTTAAAAATTTGCCAAAAATAAGCCACCATAATGCAGCTGATCCTGTAAATAAACAAAAAATTCTACACTCAGTGCAACTGAGAAGCCATGACTGACTGTGTTTACACAGATCAGAGTGAAAAACAAATATAGAAACAAAATAGAGCAATTGAGAGGAAAATAAAACATACTTATCAATAAACTTTATGCAGCAAAAACAAAAGACATTTCTGAGTAATGGTTGTGCTGTTTCCATAGAGGTGCAGGATTTTATATTAAAGTGAAAATGAGCCCAGAGTGAGTAAAAATGTGACAGGAACAAATAAAAACACCCAGAAACGGCTTTTTATTCTAACGTTTTTGTTAAGATGGAGAGGATTTAACTTGTCTCTCACCTGGAAGTCATGTAAAGCAACCTCGATGACGCTCTTCAGAGGCTTTAGGACACACTTATGCATGGCCTTCTCCAGCACCTGGTCTGTGGAAGACGACAACACACACAAAAAACACACAGGTTAATGAGAAATCAGTACATAAAGATATTATTCACTCTTCCAGCCAACAGATGAGTAATATTTTACAAGTGAAAATGCGTCACTGCCTGTTGTGCAACATCACTGAACACAGGACATATGAAAAATATGCTGCAGTTACTGTAAATAAAGGACTTGCAATAATTAACCGGAAAAAATTCAGATACTTTATCGTGTGATAATGAAAGCAAAACCTAAAAATTGTGACGCAATCATAAATCCTGACATAAAAATTCAAACTGAGTCTGTTACAAAAAGGCTTATGAACAAATTGTTGCACTTTGTTAGACACCAAGATAACATTCTTATTTCAGGGTTAAATTAATCTGTTAATTCTCAAAATACATTTAATTTCTTAGGATAAGTCATCAATAAAACCTGTATCTTCTTACATTTATTTAAAAGCATCAAAAATCAAAACTGTAATCAGGTAATATGATTGCAGCTGCATAAAGGAGGCTTAAGATCAGATGTGAGTACAATTAGGCAGATATGAGCTTCAAAAAGCATTCAGTGCAAAGATTAATTATATTATTTACCTATAGCTTACAAGATTGCTCCAGACTAAGTTTAGAAACTTTAAACTCATGATCCAAGAACATTTTATGTTTTTCTAATGACAAACTCTTATTAAATACATAGTTTAATGCTTTGTTTTCTCATTCCAGACAGTTTTAGTTCAGTTTATCCTTTTATTTATAGCATAAAAACAGATTTTGTTGTGTATTTTATTAAATTAAGTTGGTCACTTTAGATTTTAGGGGTGAAATTCTGATAAATCAAACCAGAACATCAACAGAATGGTTTCTCAACACATTGTCACATGTAAAAATCAAATATATCAGCAATTTTCATATCTCTGAAGAGTCATTTGCATCTGGAAATGAGATCACTGAAGGGTGTTGACCCTAAAAATCTTCATTCTGACCCACATAACGGTGAAAGTTAGAATGTGCTTCGCAGATTTGGGCTGAACCCCAAAAGAACTAGGTTATTTGTTTTTAAATCTCCAGCTGAAATCATCCTTGAGCTGCAAAACTGTGGAGCCAAAATGAACAAACTTGGGCTCTACAGACCAAAGACACTTGGGAAGATTTTAAAATACAATAAATCTCTGTGTTTCTGTCACTGAAACAGAGGGAAACCTGAAAAACTGCAGCAAAAGTTGACATTTTTATTGCACATAATCAAAACTGTAACTTAGAGAGTCAATAACAGTGGGTCACTGACATTGATGTTATTGAATGTGCTCTAAAACTACAGCTCTTCTACATTTCAAACAGAAATGAAGCACAACAACTTTGCTGCACCCATTTTCATCCAGCAGTACCAGGCAGCCTTTTCATGCTCTGCAAACTTCTAAAAACGTTTGTGGTTGTTGCTTTAATAACAGATACAGTCTGGTCCTGGCACGGGGGACATCTACGGTGGAAAAGGACTTACTTATTGCTCTGGAAACAGATTAAACAGTTTGTGAAAGCTATAAAATTTTACACGAATAAAAGAGGACAGAGGAGAGTCGTGGTAAACGGATGGCTGACGTCACATGAGGGTTGCCAGGTTAGCAGAGGGATGTAAACAACAACCAGTATGTCATGTGAAAACTCCTACATAAAGCTAACGTAGCTCCCACGGCTAACAGTGAAATACGTGGGCTGCAGAAATGTTCCTTTACAGTAATGTGGCTGCATTTGTTGGTAATAAAAGTGGCAAACATCCGCCTTCTTCCTGCCCACTCTTGGATCAAATCACCAACAATCAAATCAAGCTCTCAGATTGTCCATATACAATGAACAGTGCTAATAAGGTCTCCTGTGCTGCTCTAACTGCATCCTGCATCCACCTATATGTAGTCTCATGTAGCCACCTCATTATTATTCTGCTACAGGGGGATAAAAACCTTTGCTTCTTTGTGTTTCTTTAAATCACAGTCATCTTTGGTGGAGTTAAGCCCAGGATGCAGCAACAGTGCCCCATAAAACGAGCAGTTGAGCACTGCCTTTAAAATAGATAATTTACCCCCAAAATACTTTGAACTGGTCCAACAGCTAGGGCTAACTTATTTAACGTTTACTGAGTAAAAATGAGTAAAAATGGGACACGCCAAGAAACTGCTTGGAGTTCAAAGATTAAACATGACTAGTCTATTAAGGACCAATTTTTATAATTTTAAACAATTTCAGGAGCAAAAAACAGCCAAAAACTGCATGCTTGAGGGTCAGAGGGTTAAAGTCAGGTTGTACCAGATAGATTACATATTTGCTATTCAGATCCAGTTGGAGTTAAAGAGTCACTGGCTTGTTAGAATCTGACCTTGAGTCTGAGCCTGACACGTTCTGGTACCTGGAACCAGATTCAACACTCTGTTCATTCATTCAGCTGGCATGCACTGAAAAGTTAAACTACCACAATGGCTCCATCTGTACCTCAGACCTACGTACATATTCTTCACATCACTTCCTCAACTATTCCACAAACTGTGTTCTATTGTTCCCTGGCAGCTGTTCATTCTCCACAGGCATCCCCAGCCTCACCTTTATGATTATGCAATGAGCAGCAAGCAGCAAAATCTGTTTTGCAATAGTTTAAATTAGTGAGCATGCACGTGCAGGAGACTTAAGGAGAATTTTGCTGCTTTTGTGGTGAGTCAGTGGAACAACTCAGAAGCTCTTCCAGTAATCTCCCTCGATCTGTATCAGAGCCAAGCGTTATGGGTCACCTCAGGTAAGGGTTTGTGCTTTATTGCAGGTTGTTTACACAAATAAATCATAAACAAACAGGCTGGATGAATCCAACAGATCCTCATGTGGACACAAGGACGGGTTTTCTGGACTTTGGACTTCCTGATTTCCTCCAGAAAGGCTCATTTCCTTTGTATATTGAGCAACGTTTGTTATTGGGTTTCACCTCGGCCGCGACCTGTTCAAAGGCTTCCCTTAACTGCAATAAACTAGTCTGTGAGGCGAAGTCTAAAGAGAAACAGGAGAAGCAAAGCAAACTTTAAACTTTCTTATTTACTGATTTACAGCCCAGAGATGGCAGACTTTCCTGTTCACGCACATCCTCTCAGATCGGTCAGGGTGTGTGTTCACGCTCAAACACACTCCCTTTACAAACACATCGTGGCTCATCGCTCTACTTCTTGACCTCATAACAAAATTTGACACAATGCACTCAATGCAAGCACCGCAAAGGCCTTTCTGTAAACACAAGCATAGGAGGACAGTCATCAGATTTGCTCACTTCTCCTTTTTTTAAAACACGTATTTTGCGGGATTGTAGCATGACATTAGCCGCAATGTGTGCTCAAACTTTATGTGGTTTTCCATCTCAGATCATCAGCGGCCTTCTGCTTAGACATCTCTATGGATATTTCAAATGGTATCTTTGGAATTGTAGATTGATATATCAAATACTTTCTGAGATTATTCTTAAAAAATTGCCCGTCGACCCACTTTCAGCACATTTTCTCACACATTGAAATTTGAGGCTGTTTGAACAACAATATCTCAGCTATTAAATATAAAAACCTGAAATTTGTAGTGTTTTTCTCAACAATGTTTGTACTGTGTTTTTCTCAAAATCCGACAATATTGGACAAGTAAATCAAAAAAATCTCTGATTATGGGTGAGTTGAATTTTGAAAAAAAAAAAAGTTGAAAAAGCTATCACATAAAGTCTCATCGTTGACGTCACATTAGCAAGAAAACGTATAATACAGTCAACTAGTGGTGCTTTCTGAACCATATGTAGCTGCATGTCATAATAATACAAAACTAAACATACAGAAAACTTTTAATATGAAATACTTGGTCACAACAATGAACAATGAAAAGTTATTCTCATTGAACTTTTATAAGTGATTGAGCACGTATGAAAAGTTGTGCCACAAAAACTAAAATATTGCTGATAGTATAATCCAAGTAGCACAAAGTTCTGGAGTTTCAAAATTTTTTCCCAAAACTAAATTTTTTTTTTTCATTATGGGCAAATTTTTCATTTCGGGACCCCACTTTGTAGACATAAACGTTGTTTTGGATGCAACTTGTCATGCAGTTTTGTCTAATTTCTTTTTTAAATTATCACTGCATTCAATGCTTTGGATGACATTTATGGCATATATATATATAAATATATGAATAAAACTAAGAAAAATACTTTCTGATCGGCCATCACTTGATCAGCTCAATGCATTACCCTGCTAATTACTAGAAGAGAGGTCAGCAGGTCCTATAAATATTCATGCTCTCACACTGTAACTTTCTGCACAGAGTCCAGCTGTGACTTTGGACTTAAAGGACAACTTCATTCCCAAAGCAAGAGAATCCTGTTTGATCCAATCAAACAGTTTCCACAACAATCACTACAGTCTTGCTTACATGAGTGCATCAGATTACCATTAAATAAATGTAAAGATATTGTTGTTCAAACAGCCTCAAATATTAATGTGTGTAAAAAAACCTGCTGAAAGTTGGGCAACTATTCTAAAAAAATAAAAAAAACATCCCGTAAAGAAAGCTAAAATTTAACAATTATCTTTATAAATATCCATATTTTTTGCTATAATATAGTATAGATAGTAGAGCAGATGTTCTATAGATGTAATAATCTGAATGACACTTGTGCAGGTAGATTTTTCTCTCATGTCTCTAACATTGCTGCTGTATTAAACACCTTCACATTTATTCACTGTTTCTCTCTCCAAAGGGGACATTTGTGCGTCTCTGTGGTCTGTTCGCACAATGGGAAAGGATCACTTCTGTCTCTGAACAAGGCTTTGCTGTTATTGTTTACAATGAACAAGAGAAACGAGATGTGTGCAGAGACATACTGACATATTCATGCAAATCCAGTCTCTCAGTTATCTGACCGGAATGAAACATCCCTTTGATAGAGTTTTTCATAAGTGCAAACTTTGCTTACTCGGTTGTCACGACCTCAGTGGAGCATTTCGAGCGCTTCAATCACATTTTCTGCTCGAATTTCGGTGTCACAATTCAGCTAAACATTGTTTCTTCTTTGTAGCTGTGCAGGAACTTAGCCTGCCTTAAATAAGAAACCAGATGATCAATTAATACTCAGAAACCCAATGAAAAGCAGAGCACAAATGAAAATCTTGCCCTTCACAGTCGGCCTCAGCTGCACTGTGAGATTCTACCAACAAGCACAGGCCAAGAATAACTCAGTGGCGCGCAGCACGGTGGCATTTCTGTAACTCAACACCAGTAATGAGGCTCACTAATATGGAAAACTTCAGCTCTGATTTCCAACACAGTGGCAGACTTCAACATTGTCAATGAATGAAGTCATTTTAAAATCCTTTTCTTGGTTTTACCCCTGAAATTATCTGGAAAAACATCACACACATGTATATAGAGACACTGGGGATCAAGCCATGTGTTTTTTCAGGGCCAATAACTGATATTTGGAACAAATACACATTAAATGTAATGTTTTAACAGCATGTGATAGCAGAGCACCTGTCATTCATAACTAGGCTTCTTCATTAATAACGGTGACTATAACTGGATATCTCAAATGGAAATAGGAGTGATTGAATAAGGACGCTCTGCTCTGTTTATGTGGGATTGACTGAGATTGATCAATTTGTCTCCTGTAGTTACGTCTGTTGTTCTTCTGTTTTCTTAACATTTCACTATTCTATCACTTTTATTGTCCACTAAAGTGCAGATCTTAAATCAATCATTATTAATTATTGTTTTCCAGACTCTTCTGTTTTAGGTTAATCTGTGGCTGCCTTCTAACTTAGCTGCTAGCCATCAGCGTAGCATTAACCACTGTGAGAGAAGCTAATTTCCTGGTTTGTGACAACGGCTTGTGTTTCTTGTTCAGTCTGAGAGACATTTCTGAGACTACAGAGTGACTACAGACAGAGAGGAGGTTGCATCAGACCTGAATGTAATTTGTCAATAAAAAATGTACAATACTGATAATCTGAAAAAAGCCAAATATTGGCCATGACAATCAGCCAGGCTAATAATCGGTCCATCCCTAAGAGACTTTATACAAAGTCAGAAAACTCGGAAAAGACTCACCGATCTGATCCTCAGGTATCAGCGACTCTATCGGAGGGTCGAGCTCTGAGCTTTGCCGCAGGTAAGCCTTCGTCTGCGTCATGAACTGCCTGAGAGTTTGCAGAAAGTCCATCCCCGACGTGTGGCAGCTCCGATTCTCCTGAACAAAGCTGATGTAGTCCTGAACCAGGGAGCCGAAGTACGAGCTCTTGTCCCTGGACAGCTCAGCGATCCTCTTCACCGCCCGCCTCTCCGGTGTCATCAGCGAGCTCAGCATCCCGCTCACCTTCCGGAAGCGTCCCTTCAGGGCTCTGGGGAGGATGAAGGATCCTCCGCTCAGGCTCACGCCGACCCGCCGCCGCCGAGCTTTAAACGATGGACGGAGACGCATCTCCAGGTCGGCCTCCAGCCCGACGCCGTAGTCCTCCTCCTCTTCTTCCTCCACGTCCTCGTCCTCCTCGCTGCTGTCCTCCACCGGGTCCTGGTGGTGGTCCAGGTGGTGCGATGGGCTTGGGGCAAGTCCAAGGGAGAATCCAGGAGACTGAGAATAATCCAGTGAGTCTGAAGACGAGGTGGACATGCTCATGTCGCTGAGTCGCTGGCGTCCCCTCTCGGCAGGACTGGACGCTGCAGGGGCAGCAGGTGGAGGCTGGCAGGGTGGGAGTTTGGCCCGAGACAGAGCCTTGGCGATGGTCTCGTCATCCAGAGCGATGTGGCAGCGGTGGGCCTCCAGATCGGGCTTCTTCGGTCTCGGAGGTGGCGGGTGCGAGGGCACTGGGATCGGAGCGGATTTGGACGGGCTGCTGTGCTTGG
>OMNN01103028.1:0-10568 GCA_900302755.1 Chromis chromis
TATGTCAACAGATGTTTGTCGTTTTCACTCCTGTTTTAAATTATATCTTTGACTGTAATTTTATACGTAGGTCCATTATGCACTGAGCCTGACTGTCTTCAGGTTGCAGACACTGGGTTTGGTTGGGTCAAAAAGAATGATGTGCTAGTATTATGCTGAAGCTAACATTAGCTACATCAGTGTTTGTGAGCAAATATTATTAATACTAATATGGCAAATTATGTTGCCAGGAATAAATATGTAATGTTGATGTACACCGATGAGGCATAACATTATGACCACCTCCCTAATATTGTGTTGGTCCCCCTTAAGTGGTCAAAAATTTTCTGAACCATTGGGCATGGACAAGAGGACCTCTCAGGGTGTCCTATGGGGTCTGGCACCAGGACGTTGGCAGTGGATCCTTTGGGTACTCTGGCTTGTGCAGTGGGGCCTCTGTCAATCAAACTTGTTCCACTGCATCCTGTTGATGCTTGATCAGAATGGGGTCTAGGAAGTTTGGAGGTCAAATCAACATCTTGGGCCATTGTCACATTCCTGATTGTTTGATGTTTTTACCATGTGGTGGGGTGCATTTTCCTGTGGGGGTAGGTCAGTGACATTTGGGATTGCCATTTGCATGAGGGAGTGTGCTTGTTCTGGGACAATGTTTATTTGGGTGTCAAAGTCTCATCAACAGAACACCACATAGTACCAATATGATCAATGTTATTCACTTCACCTGTCAGTGGTCGTAATGTTGCGGCTGATCAGTGTTGGTCATTCTATCCTGGGTTTTTACTAGGGCTGAACAATTAGAGGAAAAACACCTAATTACGTTTTCTCTGCTATTGCAATTTGCGTAGCCTGTTTAAGAAGCTTAACACAACCGATAACTTTGTAAGCAATGTAGGAATAAGTGCATGTAAAACCCTTCAGGCTTTTCAGAGAGGTGATGGTGTTACTCCTCTTAGAATGGGCAGGTAACCAAGAAAATGAAGTAACTGAGTTGCAGATTGGGCAAACTTATCCTTCTAGCATGTGATTAACATCATAAAAGTGTCTATATTACCAATATTATTTATCTTAAACCTAACAAAGTAGTTTTATTACCCCAACCTAACCAACTGAAAACTACAATAGAAAAAAGTAAAAATTGAATATGAAGTCAGTTACAATTTAAAGCAACAGTCCCACACTGGACTGAACCAATCTTTCCTGAGTAAAAGTCCTGTTAGTGACTTATGCCACCATCACACCACACCTGATTTTCAAACAGTTTTACACAGAGTGTCATTCTGGGAGTCAATAATAATTGACCTATATTATCATTCCTGAGGGAGGACATGTTGGATTTGTGGCATAATTTTGTAAACTTAAGCTTAAGTTCAATAAACACCTGGGTTAGGTGCACTGCATAATGTAATTCCTGTATTGCAGCTTTTGTGATGTGCTAATTGCATTGTTTCAAATCACTAATTTTGATTTGAAATTGATAACCGGTATAGTCTTAGTTTTTGCTGGTTTTAGTAGTGTAGCCTCTCAATAAAGACAGTAAAAAGCCAGTTAAAAGTAATTTTGAAAGTGTAAAATTTAAATAGATGTACTAAACACTGTTATGTCATGCAGCCTAGATTTTTTAAGTACTTTAAAAGTCACCTTGTAGGTACTAATTCTAACATTCATAACTTAGCATTTGAACCCATAAAATCACATTAAAGTTCTACACATAGTGGTTTCAAGAAGAGCAGTGAATATCCTCCTCATGTGTGTGTGAATGAATGTGTGCACAAAGCAATCAATCACAGTAACTCTGCGTCCTTACAGACAAACTAGGACAACACTACGAGGCGAACATCAGCCTTAGCACAAGCTACCAAACAGGAGACACACAAACTGAACCCTTTTAGAAATCTAAGTACCACCAACTCATGACTTTTTAAATCTCCTTCACCGGCAGACACACACACAGACACACAAGAACACAGCAGACAGATCAGCTGATAAGCAGGTGGACAGAGCTTTATAATGACACCGCACTGCTAATGATTCTAAAGACTGTCACAGCAGCATCTCAGTGTGACATCCCCCACATCTGATCCATCCTTTAAAATCGCATACACACGCTCACATATGTACTGTAACCACCCATCCACTGCAACAGAAGAAAGAAATGGGAGCACACGGGTGGATTTGGCTCCATTATGTCAGAGGGCATTTCTGTAAAACTTGCTTACAGGTCGAGATCTCTGCAGAAGCCAAGAGTGTATTTCAACATTTGTGGACAAGACTGAATCCATAGACACAGTTTGCTGCAGTACATTTCATACATTCTCAAAAAAGTGACCACAGACTTTATTTACTTCAACTTAATGAGAGTAGGGGTAAATTTGAGGCAGGATACTACAAGAAACATACCTTCGTTTGTTTATTTCTCATTTTATATGTATACTTGATTGTTATTTGCAACAAATACAGTTGCGTGTAAACAAATAAATGCACTGGTGTCAGTCAGAAGCTGTATATATATGTGGGTCTCTGGAACACAGTGAGCAAAAGGTACAGACAGTAAAGAAGGGGATAATACTGCAGCAATAGTTGAAACAGAAATATGAAACACATTTTCAATAAAGTATTCCTTTCTGCAATGTGTTGCTGGTCTTTGGCTTTGCTTATTTTTACTTATTTTTGTATATTTACTACTGCAGTGAGTGTGTTTACGTATTAATATCTGTACAATTTCTAATCGAATATAAAGGCAGTACAATGCTAGAGGATGCAGAGCCACAGTGTCGTCCTCAAAAACAGGAACAAACTGTTGTTGAAATTGTAGCATAGCTTAAGAGTCTTTTGAGGTAGCTTTGTGTTAGGAAAGAGAAAACATAGAAAAGGGGAAGAAACAAATAAGAAATCTTTGAGTGTGCTCGACTTACGAGTTTTTTCAGCGAGTAAATTAGCAAATAGTGCTTTCGAGTGCGAGTTCTCAGTTCCACCAGAAATATTTTTGACAAAGCTGTGTCGTCATGCATGCAAAACCCATTATGAGGGCTGACAGGAAGGTGTGCATCATGCGCCGTGCACAGAAAACACAGCTGTTTAACATAATGGAAAGGTGTGGTGGGCTCAAACCCATCCCTGAGGTTAATAATTTAATGCCTCATCTGCTATGGTTTCGAGTGTGCAAATACAATGCAGACAAATCACCAGCCTGGTCCAGCAGATGGGACGAATCGATGTAAGAGTCAGAGGCTTTCCGAGTCCACTGAAACTTTACAAAGACAGCTGAAATCTAAAATGTCATATGTCGACTCAAGACGTCAGCATAAGATTTGTGTGTGTGTTGTAGAAATGGGTGCAGACTATTCATTACATATGCTGATACTTACTCCATCTTCCTCCCTGTATGGGTTCAGACGGTTGTATACTGCTTCGATAACACTGCGTCTGCAAGATGAACACATAAATTCAATTCATACCATCCATCACAGCTAAAACAGTGGAAAAAACATGTACAATAAGGTGTAATTGATTTTTTTTAAAGCATACACCTTGCTGCAAACTTAGAAAAGTATTTAGTTCTCCTAGATAGGTAGTCAAAGTGACATACAAATATAAATATCTGGGTTGAGCTCACAACATAAGTATTTTCTAAACAGTCCTGGCCTGTTGATGAGAGGTTTGCTAATGTTTTACAACGTTCTTCCGCATTCATACTTGTCTACCAAATGACTATTGCACTGAAATATACTAGTAAACATAGGTGTCCCTTAAATATGGGGGTCCTTACTTGCTGGCAAGACCACCCCCTGGTGGCAGAGTGGGCATGCCGCTGTCGGTGGACAGGTTCCTCATCACTGTTACCAGGTCCGGAAACCCCTCCTCCCCTGGCCGTGACAGCATTTCTAAAACAACACCAGACATGTTGTTACACAAGTCAGTATTAAGTATTAACAGAGCCGACGACGGCCAAGAACATCTGTGGAAAGACGGGAGAGGAGGACCAGAACAGAGGACGGAGACCAAAAATGTGACAAATGGGGAGAAAGGAAGTGAAGATGGAAACCATACATGTGAGTTTGTAGTAATGTGTGTGTGTGTGAGGGAGAGAGATGGTGGGAGAGAGGCCTGCGAGTGAGTCGAGAGTGGCGTGAAGCCAGGCCGATGTTCAGCCAGAGCATTCCTCTGCCTCTATCCTCTTCTCTTTCTTTATTCCCTCCATTTTCTGTCTTCTAGTATTAGACAGCACCTTAAGCCAAATATCTTCTCAGCCTTACCTGAACAAGCTTTTGAACTTCTGAACTGTAATTCACTGTTCCCTGAAAACTGAAATGATTTTAACCCACTCAGCCTTTTAGCCAATTTGAATTTGCACAATTATACCCGTTGATTACCTCTTTGTGAGTCTTACAAAAGACATTACAACCTATTTTCTCATTATATGAATCAACACAAAACTGGTACCAGATGGGTAAAAGTATGACAAGAGCAAATTTAAATTTTACCTCGTCTCTGAGTTTTAGAAAACATTTCCTGTTTGACTAATATCTAAAAGAGCTGATCAGCCCTGGTTCTACGTTAATCAACGGTAGCCTGTGAAGAGAGTTGACTAGAAAAGCTGCTCTGTGTTCAATAGAGGGTCTCATGCATCCAGAAGGGGGAAAAAATGGGATGAAATTAGAAAGAGAAGGTCAGAAAGAACAGGAAGGGAGCAAGGAATCCATCCAAACAAGAATGTCTGAGCGAGGAGGGGAAGGGAGATGCATTTAGGGAGGGAAACAGAGGAGAGCAGCGAGGAGGGAATAGAGAGGGGAGATGCTCGCTGAAATGGAAAAGGAGGTCATGATGGTGTCATTCTTCTGCTGTGAGCCGGAGCTAACTTGGCTGGAGGTTAGACAATAGAGAGTGGCAAGGTCAGTCAGTCGAGAAAATATACGTACAGATATGATATACAGTATACAGTTTCAGTTCAAATAAGATCTCGTGTCACCGAGAGAAGCATGTGCAGGACCTAAGATGAAGACCTATCTCTATCTTAAACAAAAGTTGTGAAAGGTGTAATTGTGGTTTAATGGTTGTAGAATTCTTGAAATGTATTGAGATTTTAAATAAGAAGGTAAACCCACAGCTGTTATCAAAGCTGTTACATTTTTTAGAGCATGCTCAGTTTTTAAAGTACATTTTTTTCAAGAATCTATTTAAATGAAGCCACACAAAGAATGTAAATACTCCAGGGTTGTTGTTTTTTCCAGTGGAATGAAAAAATATCATAAAATTTAGCAACTAAAAGGTTTAAATATTCAACATTCCTCTAATGTTTGCACATGCAGTAAACATTGGTTCTTTTTGCTCCCATTCATCCATCCGTCTATTCTCACCTTCCACTCTAGACTCCAGATATTTGTTGAGCTCTGCTTCTTTCCTCACAGCTTCCTCTGATACTTTGGGAGCGTTGGGTAAACACACTAACACAACACTCATGTTATCCCGACTCCCCTAAGATGGAAGGGAGGAGAAAATAAAGAAAGAGCGGTTAAGAGAAGACATTACTGTGTAGAGCTGGAAGAAATGGTGAAGATCATTTCCTTTACAAAAAAAGTGTTACATACAGTAAAATGCACATGCCATGTTTCAATCCAAACACTTGTCACTGCGTAAATCTATTGTAATCTACTGAAATCAAGCATATTCCAGCTGCTATGAAGAAATTAAGGAAGACAAAATCTGCAGCATTTTATATGAGTCTTTCAAGCCTACAAAAGATGATTGTTTTTCACTTGAAAAGTAAAAGTCTGTACTTGCATTCTTGGCATTTTTACTTTGTGCTTTTCTGAAACTGGCCAAAGAATTAATCTCTCGCCTCCTTTCTAATTTTAGGGACTCAGCTATGGACCTGTGCCACTAAAGTACATCTTGTTCAGCAAATCTTGTTCATGCAAATTGACCTCATCGCACAGCTTCTGTTGTAGCAGGGAATCCAAATGGCGTTCTTGCTAACAAAACAATTTTTTAAAAAGAAATTTGTAGCATCTGTGGTTTCTTCCATACCTTTCAGTCACTAGAATTAATTAGAAAACCGTGGATATCTCAGCAAAAATACACAAAAGTCATGCTAAAAACAGAATTGTACATACCTTGTGCAGGCAGGTGTCCACCACTTCATTGCAGACTCTCTCCAGGTCATCGCACACTTCAAGCCTAGATTTCACAAACTCGCACAACTCCTCATTGGACATGACATCCCAGATGCCATCACACGCCAGAATCACAAACTGATCCTGCTCCGGCGCCCGAACCATCGCAAACACCTCTGGTTCGGGGCTAACCAGCTGCTCCGTGGGGCCCTTGCCATCCACGCACTTGTAATCATAGTCTCCCAAGGCCCTCGATACAGCCAGCGACCCGTTAACCCTCTGAATCATCACTGAGCCACCTGCATTCTGGATGCGCTCTCTCTCACGTGGGTTGCAGGGCTTGTGGTCAAGTGTGGAGAAGCACACGTGTGAGTTGCGGTACAGAACAGCTCGGGAATCTCCACAGTTAATGAAGAAGAAGTGGTCGGGTGACAGGAGAATGCCCACTGCTGTGGAGCCACTACGGTCCATGCCGTTACGGAGGTCAGAGAAGCTGCGCATGTGTTCGTCAATCCTCAGGAAGCCCGTCCGGATCCCAGTTTTCACAGCCTCCACTGCAGGAAGAACCGGCGTTGGAGGGTCGCTGGTGGAGCCGTCTGTTCCAGCCTGGGAGCCTTGTGTACCTCCGGCCCCTAAGCTAGCAGTGATTATGTGTTCCAGAAGATGCTTAGAGCAGTAGTTGGCAACCCTAGAGCCAGCATGACCATCGTACACAGCAAAAAAGGACCAGTCAGTCATACCAGGAGCTGGAAGTCCCAACACAGCTGTGTGAGCATCCTCCATCTCCACCCGCCAGCCCTGCATGGAGCTCAGCCCGTAGCGCAGGCCATTGCCCTCACCATGCGAGTTGTGCTTCTCCGTTTTGGGCTTGTCCAGGAACGCACCCATGGCTCTGCCCTAGAGACACCCTCTGCTATCTGTGGGAGAGAAAAAAACAAAAAGGGACAACAAAAAGGAAAATTAGACACGGATTTAGACTGAACAGATCATCAGGTCGGTGCAATGTTGACACAAAAACAATACAGAGTTTAAAATGTTCGTCCTAAAGACTGTCCAGTTTGGGAGATTTCATAAACAGAAAGTACAATTTCAAGTAATGCAAACTGATCACTCAGGGTTCTCCCAAAGGGCCGGCGACCCACGATTTTCTCCGACTAGTCACCTTGATGACGCCGGCTACCTAGGGCTGGTCTGGCAATTTCGGTGCTCCGGATATTTGGGTCCAATTAATGACGAATATCCGAATATTCGTCTTGTGCAGCGGCGCCGTTCGTTCGTTCTCCCCCTACATTGTTTCTCTCTCCCCTTACTATGTTCAAGTTGGGAGAACCCTGTCACTGTTCACAAACATATTTACATTTCTATTGTAAACTGCATTGTGTGACAACTGGCCTCTCTCTCAGTGAAACTAGTAATGCTAAATATGACTATATTCAACTGAAATGCATCGGCACCACAGCCCTGATACTGTGTCTACTCTATTACTTGAACACATAAACTGAACACTAACTTGAGACTTTCCAATCCAACTATGAGTGTGTTCACCTATAAGAGGGGAGTTGGTGGTAAAGATCCAATCATACCAACTATTACTGGTGGGAGAAGCAAATTACATCAAATTTAAGTCTTCATTGGCATGGATGTTAAGTAAAGTATACTGTGACAATGGACAATAGCGCTCTCTTGCAATATGTTCATACTTTTAAACTCATATCACTTGTTTTTTCTTCTGTTTTGCCTTCTTTAGAGACTATTACGTTTATGTTACTATGTGTGGATTAAAAACTCAAATGCTGCTGACAAAAAACTGAAATGTTTATTTAAGGTAGCAAAGTAAACGAAAACATGAAAAATCTATACAGAATTACTCTAAAATCCCTAAAATGCCTTCTGTGCATATTATCTGAAATAATATACCTCCAGTACCTTTTTTTGTCTCCATGTGAAATCTTTCTGCACATATTCATCTATTTTGCATACTTACTTACTTATATATCTCGTACTTCACTCATAGGTTTATTGTATACTGTTAAAATGTTTTTTATAGTAGATTGTTCATCTTTTCTGTATAGGGTATATTGTGTATTTTATACTTTTTTATCTTTTTGCTGCTGGGAATTTCCCCATCGTGGGATTATTAAAGTACAATCTTATCTAATCTATTACTCATAAATGCATTGCACCTGAAACAGATTCTACCTACTTAGCTGTGTGGTCAATAAAGTGAACTGAATTGAAATAAGGTCTTTGAAAGTGATCAAAAAAGCACTCCTACTGATCAGGTTTCATTTTCATTGCCCTGAATCAGTTTATGAAGATACATTCCACTCTGAACTACTGATGTGATGCCTTCTCAGCCAACAAAAACAGATTACAGATCTCAAATGAATCTTTGATGGACTCTGAAAATATGAACCCTGCAAACATCCCACAGATTTTTATGACAGACTTGGGCTGTTGGAGCTTTTGAGCATGCGTGTTTTACTTTTACTGCTCACTTAATAGGCCTAAAGAAATAATTCAACCAAACACTGATCATTGCTCATCATATCCAGAAATAGAGCAGCCACTTTGGGTTATGTGTAAAGAGACTGAGGAGCAAGCCTAAAAGCTTCTTTGGCCCGCCAGAACTGGCTACTGAGAGCATTAACAAACTCCACAGAGTGGTCGAGAGGATGTGTTATCTATCAATAACTGCATCTGCATTAGCGAAATGAACAGCAGCATCAGGGAGCTTGATAAGAGAGAGAAACTCTATATCCAGTCTATGTGAACTGGTTACGTAATGTGAGAACATGAACTAATACAACCTTATTGATTGTGACAACTTAATGGCTACAAAAACTGCTCTTCTAAACTGTGCATTATATGTGAAAATATCAATAAATGCTACTTACAAACACATTGCAGACATACTCAAGGAACCAGTCTGTTAATGTACAAGTGTAGCGAGGTTAAAGATAAATGCTCAGCTTCTCTTTATCATATTCATATTAACCCACGGTTAAAAGTCAAAACTAAAAATATAGTTTAAATTTCATAAAGAAAAATAATACAAATGAAAGCTAGACAAAGGGGAGACAATCAGTGAGTCACCCCCATTTACATATGAAGCATTTAGGCCATCTTTTGTCATCATTTGTCTCACTTCTCACTGACAAAGCAGATAAACTTCAGTCTTAACTAACCGCTGTCTAACAACGCCTACATGACATCTTGATACTTCACTAACACTTCCTGTGTGTAACCAGAAATGTAATCAGACCTTCGCAGGCAAGTGCATTATCCTGTACTGGGAGCATTGTAAAATAACTTATAAGCACCAGCAGTGCTTTAACAGATACAGCAGGACGGTGGTGGATATTTGAGGCTCTATTGTTGTGTTGCTGCCATCACTGTGCACAATTTATAACTTGACACTTTATACTGATTTTATAGAATGTAATTCGGACATGACTTAGGCTTGAAAAAGCAATTTACTTTCATTACAATTATCCAATGAATATGCATTTTAATTATAGCACAGGTATCACATGTGAAAACACAAGCTTATACCTCCAGCAATGTTTTAAGTTGACATATGGGACATAGAAATAGAAAAGAAGATCGGTGATCAGGGAAGCCAACTCAGTAGATGTTTTTATAGAAAGCTTAAGACATATCTCTTTACATTAGCCTTTAAACTTACTTAGATATGCAGACTTGGGGGCAGAAGCGGAGGAAGATAGTGAAGGAAATGTCAGACGAGGCAGTTAAATCTAGTCAGTGGGTTAGGCCTCCACCTTCAGCACCCTCTATACTTTCTACCCCCTACCTGAACCAGGGTCTGTATCCCATCCCTACTTTCATCTTTAACTCTTCTACTTCTTTTTTTTTTTTTTTTTTTTTAATGTATTTTGGGGGAGAGTTTTTCCATTTTATTGGTAGAGAGACAGCGAAAGTGGGGGTAGAGAGGAGAGAGACATGCAGCAAATGGTCTTGAGCCGGACTTGAACACATGACCGCTGCTAATGGACTGTGCCCATGTGGTCTCGCCTTAACTCAGTGAGCTAAACGGCGTCTCTAACTCTTCTACTTCTACCCCCTACCCAAACCAGGGTCTGTAGCCCCACCCCACTTTTCTTGGTGCAGTTGGTGAGAGGCAGAGGTAGGTGATGGTCGTGCCGTTTGTGGTAGTGTAGGCAAGGCGTACAAGT
The DNA here is from genome assembly GCA_900302755.1 of Chromis chromis. Classification (NCBI taxonomy): domain Eukaryota; kingdom Metazoa; phylum Chordata; class Actinopteri; family Pomacentridae; genus Chromis; species Chromis chromis. The sequence continues at coordinate 10,307 of OMNN01103028.1, forward strand.
CTTTCTTGTCAATGTTTTAAGTGTTACCTTGTAATATTGTGGATGTTTCCTTGTTGTAAAGCGCTTTTTGAGCTGCAAACCTTGTATGAAGGGCGCTATACAAATACAATTATTATTATTAGTGCTAATAAGAAAAATGTGGTAAAACCTTATTTATTTTACAGGAAAGAAATGTAATTTGGGACTATTTATAATAAAAATCAAGGCTTAAAATTATATGTACGCACTTTATTTTCTCAAATTTTACGGATTCGAATCCGAA
>OMNN01103029.1:0-33889 GCA_900302755.1 Chromis chromis
GGCGTCCTTACTCTGCAGCCTTGGTGGGTTTGGCATCGCGGCACTTGAGTCAATTCTCCACCTGCTGCAGGATCTAGTTGCAGTGGCCCTCTAGCTTGCAGGGGGTCTCCTGGAGAGCAAAACTAGGGCTAGCATTGCCAACTGTAGTCCAAGACAATTGATTTGGGGTCTGCCCACGGGACAAGAGAATGATAGAAGCTCGTCCAGTTACCTGTGAGGGCATGATATGATTAACAGCTCAGGGCTAGGTGTTTTTTGCTCCAGCTATGCTAGCCTCCACATTATTTCCAGGTTCTCACTGAGATACCAGCGAAAGGGTTTCACTTTTTGTCTATGCTGCGGTCTAAGAGTAGGATATTGTCGTAGAGGTGTATGGACATAGAATTCAGTATGTCCATACAAATTCAAAGTCTGCATATAAAATATATTACATCCATATCCAACATTCATAGCATTGTTTCTGTTAAAACACAAAAATAGTAAAGACTCACAGAAGGAATCCCAGCAAAGAAAACATTTGATGCCAGGGGTTCATCTGTTTGGAGATGAGAGTTTAAAATTCTTGTATAAAGTAAAAGCCATATAAAGAGATAAATGCAATCTTTTCATACACACATTTCCCCCCACAAACTACTCCACACACTAGACTAGTGACTAGACAAGTCACTACTCTAGTGCCCTCTTTGGGCTGTATTTATGTGAACTGAAGTGCCTTTTTATTTTATTTGAACCAACAGTGTTGTTTGTTCTTTACACATCATTGTAGTACCAGGACAAAGTTTGCAATTTGGACCATGCAACAGTGTTAGTGTCAGTGTTAAACTAGTGATTTAGAGTTGAAGGAATACCATGGTTGTCTGAAATTCTCAATTTTCCAACCAACAGTGATACACTAAAGTTACAATCTTAATGCAGAGTTGGAGTTTTGAAAAAGTTTGATTTTGGCAATTTGAGTTTTGCTTTTATCAAATTCAAGATGTTCTTAGATTAGCCTTTTAGGACTCTCAAAATTAAACCAGTCCCCTCCTAACTTCTGAAAATATTAAAATGGTTTCGACCTCAGTCCTCATGCCTAGTGAGAGGAGCCATGAGGTAGCTTCTGCTGCCTTTTCTTGATGACCTCAAACAGTAGGTCAGACTATTCTTAGAGGTATATGGTTAGTCATTTTCTTCCATCTGTCATTGTTAAAAACTGCTAACAGGTGTTGATAAGAGTGCACCAGAAGCTTTTTACATTTTTGTCTCCCTCTCTGTATGTATCTGCAGCATGCCTTCTATTACCATGATAAGTGCACCGGGGCAGTAATTGTTGCAGCCCTTGGCACGCACAGCCTCGCGCACTCAAGAAATTAGAAACACATTCATGTGTAGGCACGCATGAACTTTCTCATGCACACTGATAACTCTCCTTACTGTCTCTTAGGGATGTGCAAAAATAACTGAATGGTTGAAAAATTGGGTTAACGGAAAAACTGGGTTGAAGAGTGGTCCATTTTTAAAACTGTCAGCTTGAATTGAAATGTTGTTGAGAAAGACTTTTAAAATACTGCATCCATACTCAAATGATCAGAACTAATGTTGCTATAAATGCAGTGTAGTGAATTTTCTGCTCCCTAGTGGTTGTTATTGTGTGATTTGGTTAAAAAGCAAATGCATTTGTTAAAATGTAAAAGGATCGGTGTCAAATTAAATGCAGTTTCAAAGTCATTTCATCCAATCAACTTGGTGTTATTGCACTTGCTACAATTTTTGAAAAAGCAGCAGATCTTTAAATTTCCAGGAAATAACTGGCAGATTTCCAGAAACATGAGTCAGTCATTATTAACCTTTGCTCCTGTTATCTCATACCATAAAAATATGGTCGTAGGCATAGAGGGACACAGTAAAGGTGCAAGAAAAAGTCTGTGAACTCTTTGAAGGGATCTGGTTCCTGCATTAATTGGACATAATTCATTCATCAAAGTCACAAGTATAGACAGACTAAGCTTAGAACAAAAAAAACAATTACAGTCTCAGTAGAAAAAGGTTAAGTGAACCCTTGAATTTAATAACAAGTCAAACCTCCTTTGGCAGCAATAATCTCAAACAAGCGCTTCTGGTAGCTGCAGATCTGATCGGCACTAGGGATGTCATGATACCAGAAATATAGCAGTTGCTACCAATACCACTGAAATTCTATGATTCCTGATCCCAATTTAGATACCGCAGTAAAAAAAAAAATAAGCAGCATAAACTCTTTAATTTGAAAAAACTTGGAATGGCCTTTTAGCAATAAAAGAAGACTTTCTGTTATTATTGTAATAAAACACTGTTGATGTTTTGGGTTTTATGGTGCAATTCACATATCTACTCCAATTAACAGCTGCCTGATAGGAGAGAAAACAAATGAAAATAATTGATAGCTAAGGTGTAATAAATATATGAAAACATTTTTAAAATGAACAATTAAAACTCACCACAAATCATCCAGGATAGCTCATTAAGAAAGCACAGGTGCACACTGGTATATGTTGACAGGCTGAATGCTAATGTTTGTAGACTATTATTGTTGTTAGCTATTTCTACATTACCCTAAACAAGCTAATGTATGGCCAGATGAGACCAAGATAAATTTATTTGGCTCAGATGGGGTCCAGCATGATTGTTGTGATCCTGGCTAAGACTACCACAATGAATGCATAGTCCTGACAGTGAAGCACATAGCTGAAACCTTGGATTTTGGCATCCGTGTTGATGAGACTTAGACACCCAAATAAACATTGTCCCAGAACAAGCACACTCCCTCATGCAAATGGAAATCCCAAATGTCACTGGATTACCCCCTGCAGGAAAATGCACCCCATCACATGGCAAAAACATCAAACAATCAGGAACATCTTGAGGAACATGACAATGGCCCAAGATGTTGATTTAACCTCCAAACTTCCAGGACCCCATTCTGATCAAGCATCAACAGGATGTAGTGGAACAAGTTTGATTGACAGAGGCCCCACTGCACAAGCCAGAGTACCCAAAAGGATCCACTGCCAACGTCCTGGTGCCAGACCCCATAAGACACCCTGAGAGGTCCTCTTGTCCATGCCCAATGGTTCAGAGCATTTTTGAGCACATAAGGGTGACCAACACAATATTAGGCAGGTGGTCATAATGTTATGCCTGATCAGTGTAAAGTAACAACTGAAACCCATCACCTGGAATTCGCAATCTCCAGTTTGCTACATAGGACAGCTCCGCAACTGTCAGTACATTTGGTACCACAGAAAATAAGAACTGTCACATTTTCTGAATTTTGGTATCAACTTGGTACCAAAGAAATGTCAATTGTGGCATTTCTAATCTGCACAATAGGGCAGTCAGGAAGGCAGATTTTGTAGGTTTGCAGCTGCTTTGCTGATTGTTGTGCAGCATCACATAGCTTATACTGAGCTTAAGCTGGTAGACAGCAAACCTGATATTATCCTGTAAGATACATTGATAGACTTACAAATTATTTTACCCCTCAGTGAAGTCAAGCTGTTCAGTCAAAAATACAGCACAGCAGACCCCAAATGAAGATGCTCCCTACACTGTACTTCACATTTGGAATGATGTTTTGGTGTTTGTATGCGGTGATCTTTTCACACCATTGCGATGTCCTGCCGGGATACATTGCATGTTCAATGATTTGCTTATTGCAGACTCATGAACAGAGACCAGCTCCAGTGATGTAACTGCTACTCCGGGGTTCTTCTTTACCTCATTTAGCATTCTTGTTGTGCTTTTGCATTCATCTTAGCTGGGCGGTCACGTCTAGGGAGAGTATACACAGTACTAAATCGTCTCTGTTTAGAGACAGTTTGTCTAACTGGACTGAACTCGCTGAGATTAGTTTGTGGCCCTTTGGAACTCTTTCCAGCTTTATGCCAGTCAACTGTTCTTGATGCTATTTCTTCTCAGACCTCATTTTCACTTCTTGTGAATAGCAGCCTCAAAATGTTTTAAGTGTTTTTATAAGTCAAAGTTGCTCTAACCCACACCTCCAGTCGTGTTTCATTGATTGGACTCCAGGTTAGTGCACTTTTGACTCCAATTAGCTCCTGTTGATGTCATTAGCCTATGAGGTCACATATTTTTTTCCCCCCAATCTACACTGCGAATGTTTGAATGATGTATTCAATAATGAAAAGAACAAAACAGCGATCTGTGTCTTATTAGCGAAAATAAATTGCTTGCTCATAATTTTAATTTAGATAACACACCAAACTACATTTTAACACCAATTTATACATAAATGCAGACATTTGCAAAGCGCTCAGTTGCTTTATTGCCACTCTAGGACTATGAGGCTTAATATCTGTTGTCACCGTGGAGAGAAAAATAAAGGAATTGTGTTGTATCTGGACTCGAGCAATTCTATCAGCTACTAGGCACACATGTCAAAGGATAAAGACAGGGCTGAAAACTTGACTGGTTGCAGCCTGATGGAACAAGGTTTAAAAAAAAAAAAAAATGACCAGGGAATGGGTGACCCAGAAGGGAAGCAGGACAAACAGCTGATGTGGAGAGGCAAGCGGAGATGAACATTGACTTGTTTATTTATTTATTTTTTTTAACCTAGATTGGCAACGATAAAAGTGAGTGATGTTGATAAATACTCGCACAGCCAGTTTATCAGCAGCTGTCTGGCTTGGGGTTGCCGGCGGCAGCATCCAAGGCTGATAACCTCTGAGGCCTGAGGCATGATGTTGGGAGGAGGAGGGGTGAGAGGGGCTGATGCAGCTGCTGGGTCTTGGCCAGTGTATAACCCCACCTTAGCCAGTTGATATTTTGCGTGTCCGTCAGTAGTATTCAAACCTCGCAAAGTAGGGAAAAAGAAATATTATTGCCATATGCTTCACTGAGAACCTGTAATGCTTCTACAGAGCAGGAAATAAAACTGTGGATGAATGCAAAAAACAACTTTGTTGTTCTTAGATCCCTAGCACGGCAAGAGAACAAAAACCCAGAAGAAAGACGGGAGTTTATTTTTCTTTCTTACACTGATCCAATGACATCTCAGACTCAGCTTGTCAGTCTCAGCTTTGTATTGTCAGACTTGACTCTGCTTTCTTCAGTCTAAACTGTGCTCTCTCAGCCTCAGGTGTGCTTTTACATTATCGTTACCATGGTAACATTGCATGTTAACATGTATAATTTAGCTAGCATTTAGTATGTAGGTAATACTACCTTGTCAGCATTTACACTGTTTAACCCTCTGAACCCCAAGCACTTTGTGGCTCATTTTTCACAGCAACATAAAGTCCTGCACCTCCATTGAAACAGCACAACCATGGCTAGACACAGGAGAAATCAGATTTCTTTTGTGCAGTATGACACAACTGAAGTGCATATTTAAAAAAGCAAAAGTAGATTTTTTTCTGATTATTTGTTTTACAAAACATGAAAAACTTTGGAATCAGCATGTCCAACATTTTTCCAAGTGCCCACATGTGTTAACAATACTGAACAAATAGTGTTGGCTCTACGTAGTATAGATAATTTCTAGGGCTGTTCCGAATAGCAATTGTCGTTCTTCGAATATTCGGGAGGACTTGGAATACAATTATATTAATAATATACAATTATTACGACGGCGCCTGGCGGGGGTGTGCACGACTATTCATATATCAAACTTATTATCCGAATACCACCACAACGACCGAATATTCGGATATTCGAATATTCGGGACCAGCCCTAATAATTTCCTACTTACATTTTTACAACCTTTATAAAATCTTTCACACTCCTCTTCACATCAGCTATAGAAGATATTTCACCATGCTGAATGTATCTTCCAATGACTTGTTAACATCTTGCTCCTCTGCATACGGTTTTTGAGCCATGCTGTATTTAGGTCTAGTATGTTTTATTTTGGTTGCTATTCTTCTATATTGTTTCCATACTTGTCTCCTATGTGCTCTGTGTTAACACTGCCTGCAGTTCACTTGAAAAGTTACCGAATTTTTGAGACATGACTGATGGCCATGTCTGAGTCAGTTGTTGCTTCTCTGAGGTGATAATAATTTTTTGTTTTTTTGCAGAATCTTGTTAATGAAAATAGTTAATTTAGGCAATGTAGAAAAAAAGTGATAAAATATGATTTTGAGCTTAGATTTGGATCATTTTAATGACAGAACTGCATGTCACAGATGGTTAGCTCAAGGACCGTCAGGAAGTGTGAAATCTGATTATCTTTCTGTTTTTACAGATAAATAGAGTCATTTTTGTGATTTTCTTTTTAAAGATAACATTAATTTCAAACCCACTGGCAGGTTTTGGTGTTAATGGCATGTTAACACGTGTGAAGTTAGTATGGCACATATGGCATTTGGTATCAGGGCGGAAACGCTGACACGTTCATGTCGCCAGATGAAAAGTCAAGTGATCATTTAAATCATTTGGATTTGTTCATATTTTACTCTGGACCAAAGTGAATAATAAGAATCATGTGTCAGAAATACTCTCAAAACCTGATGCTGAAATATGAGTTTAATTAATACCTTTAGTTGAGTGTGTATTTTTCTGTGGTATTTTGTCTGTTGTTTGTATTGATGTTTGCACCTATATTGATTGTCGGAGAGGGTCAAGCCTATTTAGACACCTGTATGCCATTGCTAATTACTACACAAGCTGTGTTTGCATATTTAAGCCTTTGGCCCATTGCACATTCTCGTGAAGCTGATGAAGCGCTGACTGAAACGCTGTCAGTGTAATAAAACACCCTTGATTATATATTTACTGGTTGAGTGTGCGCGGTCTACTGCAAACTCTTGTGGCTACTTTTTTTTCTGATTATTTGTTTGTATTGCAGTTTCTAGCACCTCTAGCCCTTAAGTACAAGCACATTAACAGCTGTTTTCTCTCTTTCACCTTTAAATTGGAGTTAAACAGGAGAATAAATGCAGACCGCTGAAATGTGTTTCTTTTCATTCATAAAAGCACCTTTGAAAAATGTTTGTTTCATTTCCTTTTTTTGTACAAATGTTGGATTAATTGAGTTTTGTGATCAAACAATATAACACGATAAAAACAAACAGAAAAAAATCACTTCAGCAATATTTATAAAGAAAAAAAAACTAGCTGTAAAAGAGGGCCCATGTGTGGGAAGCTGTGTGCATATGTGCAGGCTATGTGCCTGTGAGACTGTGTGCACCTGGAAAGCACTTGACAGATGGTTACTTCAGCTCGAGCTGAACGTTGCTTCTTTTTTCTCAGTGTTAAGCCTCTTTCATAGATCGAAAGTGTCTCGGTCAGCATTTTGATCAAGGTAGACTCTTTCAGCCCTCTTGATTCTTTGCTGGCCATCTCTAGAGTATGTTTATCTTGCCCCCATCATTTATTTTTGTTTGATTCAGCGAGCCAAGGGAGATCAGAGCTGTGACTTTCTCTGCTGCCTTTTCTGCTGCTTTTTTTTGTTTGTTTTGTTTGTCAGTAAGATTACAGAGCAGTGCATCACTATATACCACATCATATCAGGAAATCAGTTTCATAGACTTAGGAGGACAGTTAAGATTATTGGTATTTATTTGGAAAAATGTCTCTTTGGAAGCACAGTAATATGCAATAATCTAAAGGTGCAAGAAAAACAAGTTTAGATTATTATAATACTAGCGTTTGTCATTCATTCTCCCATCTCATACGTCTTAATTAGCCCAATAGGCATGCTAGAGAGCAGTGGATCAGACAGTAACTCTTAATATTGACTCATGCATGGAACCATTCTGTGTATATAACGCATGCAAAACCACTTGCAGTGTGATCACCTTTGTATGTCTATTACCAGAGGTCAGCTGAAACAGGCTGAGGTGAAAGTCCTTCTCCCCACAGTGGTGGAGCGGCCTCTCACTGCAGAGTCAGATCAGGCCAGAGCAATAACCATAATAACATCATAGATGCCACAGGGACATGAAGTGCACCCTACTCCTGTGCTTGAAGTAAAACGAAATACCTCCAAACAACACAGGCCTCCTAACACTGTTTAATGTGTCTTAAATCAAATGTTGTAATAACAGAATCTGATTTATTAGTTAAATGTTAAGGGTTGATTTTCATCAACACCTGTGCTGACCAGATGTTTTAGAGGTCTGATTTTAGGGTAAGGCGTTTGCTCACTAGTTAATTTTTACTTGGTGCAACCTTGAGTGCAAAAGAGGAGATTTTACACGGTTGTCAAATTGTTACTGTATTTCCCAGAGAAATTGTCCTCCTAAATTTAGCATGTTCTCTGCAGCAGATGTTTGTGCCCTTTTTGATGCTGTGGGTAATAATCCTTAATATTCTTGCTGTTTGAAACTAAATGAGGCTTTAATGCACTCTGATTCCATCTTCCAGCACTCATTAATTGTTTTTTGAAACACTATAAATTAAAGCTGTTTTTTATTTATTTATTTATTTTTAAAGTTTTGCAGAGATAAACAGAAACTTTTTACGAATGAAGTGGAGGTCTTTAATTCGGTGACTGTCTGTTTTGATTAGGAGCCTCCATTTGAAATGTCATTGTGAGGGAAGTGCTCTTCTTGGCCGAGATATTTTATTTTTTTTCTTGCCAAAGCCTTCAGTGTTTGTGACCTTGCTTGGTACCAGCACTGTAATACAAAAGTGTCTTTGGAACTTTGTTTTGTGAATCCGAGCATTCCTGTTAAGCAGCTCTGTGCCCCCACTCCTCCATCCTCCATCACAGGTGCTGCTCACTCAGTGTGCTTGGAGTCTCATTAAAGGTGTTGTGCAACGCATTTGAAGTCCTGTCACTAATCTTCTCCTCTCGCCCTTTTCCTTCCAGATGGTCACAAGAACAAAGAAAATATTTGTGGGTGGCTTGTCAGCCAATACAGTAGTGGAAGATGTGAAGCAGTATTTTGAACAGTTTGGGAAGGTAAGACTGTTTTTTTGTTATTATCCTGCACTGTGTTGTCACAACACTTGAGCGCTCTTCGGTTCCATTGCATGCTGTGTTGTTATCGTGATTAAGATAACATGAGAGTTAATTTTACACTTGAAAATTCACCAAAGCCTCTGTCACACAATACAGCGCCCCCTGTCAATCCAACAGCCTCACAAGCGTATTTTATGTGCATTTTGAAGTTTCGCTTGAGAAAAAGTTAATGGGAATGGCACATTTAAACAAAAAACTTCATGAAAGCACTTCATTCGATTAGGTTCTGGTGTAGTGAACATTTAACTAACATGACTGGTCAGCTGTTTCCACTTCTTTCATTGTCTTCACTTCCAAACATCCAACAACTTGCTCGAATGAAAACAATTCTTAAAACTTTTTTCCATTTTTCTCTAGTAGATGACCAAAGTTCTGTTTGTTCTCTCTTCTTCGAGGTTTACAGCAGCTGGCGAATAACTAGTTTTGTTTGCTTGTTCTACTCTGTTTATTACAGCCATGTGGAATTCAGCCTATACCGCCACCTACTGACGACACTACGCATCCTAGTTTATTCGCGTCATCTAATTCGTATTTTCCTTTTTTTAAATATTTTTGTGACATTTCAAATTTGCTTGACAGTCATATTGAAACGCGGCTACTGTGATTCACACCACATGGCCAGCATCTCAGTCTTCATAGCAGTCTCGCATTTGAGTCTTTAAAAGAAGCCAGCAGCCCCGTTTTGGCTCCTCTCCTGGCAGTAAGACAAATAAATATCTATTGTGACAAGCAAACAGCTGAAGATATGGCAGGAGCTTCACACAGCCCACCATGCCTGGTCAACAACATGCATTTTGCTTACAGAGCAAACAAGCAATGACAACCAGCTGCCATGACCAAACCCCCTCCCCCCTTTAAAACACACACAAAAAAACAAGGGATATTTCTTCTTATCTATAATAGTATGACGTCATAATCAAATATAATTCAGTACCAGAATCGAAGTCATAGTTCTGATATAGTGACGGCGTTATTTCAGTGGAAAAACAACTCACCCAGTTTATTTGACAGCAGCTCATATTTAGCTGTTTGCTCCTGTGTGCTGCTGCAGTTTCAGCATGCTGTTCTCCTGACCAAGTACCCTCAGCTGAGTGAGGCATATATGCACCACCCTTTCATACAAGGACATACATACAGCACCCACATACACACACTCACACACACATACACACACACACACACACATGCATGTGCTCACACACAAACAGGCTTTGATACAGTGGCAGCATTTCACAGATAATTTCCCCACACTGAGCAGAGATCCATTTCCCTCATGTCATATTCCACATCAGTCAAGGTCACCTTCAGCTGATACAGTCCCTGTAACATCAGCACTTGACCTTGAGTTTAAACAATTTTAGTGAGGATGGATTTTTCATGGGCACATAATGTACCATGTCCTGAAGGAGACAAAAGGGCTGTTATAAATTAATAGAAACTGTTATTTTTTTTATTTTGCTCAGAGACAATATGCGACCAGCTCGCCCCTCGAAAGCCCAGTGTTATTTTCTTGACTGAAAGTGAGCAAGGTGAAGGACTTTGTTTTGGCTCTTTTTCTGTTGGCAGTGACATTGAAGACCTCACCGTGGCCTGGCCTGCCGTTCCAAATAAAGATGGCTTATTTGCACAATAGAATGGAGCAAGCAAATATTCAGCACGACTTTGCAATCAATGGATGTGAGAAAGGGCTCGAAATGATTTTCGACTTGATTGAATGACATAATTGACTTGATTATACAAAGTTTTTTCCTCCTTGAGGAATCCTCAAATGCTTAGGAGGAAACAAACAAATCAGACTGATTGAGCAAGATCTTGTGCATGTTTCTGTGTGTGCTTTTATAGCCTACTTGTGCATGCTTGGATGTGTTTGCAGTACTGCTCTTGCCATGCGTGAGTGTGTCAGCGATTAAGTGTATTTATGTGGGTGCATGATTAGGGGTATGTGTGTGTATGTGTGTGTTGAGCAGATTTGAGTGTCTTCGGCAAAAAGAAAATCAGAGTAGATATTGTGGGCTATGGCAGACAAGATACAGAGCAAAAAAAGAGGTTTTCTCTGTTTTGTGTGTGTCTTTTCTTTCTGCCTTACACATCCCAGGATTTATTAAATAACCTGCCTGTCAGTGCAACCTACCATTATCGCCACATACACACCACTCTGAAGACTTATCCACAGAAGGAAAAACCAATTAATTCAGTTTCCCCTTCATAGAATCTTGGTGGCAGTATGTGTGTCAGTCTGTCAGTCAGTCATCAGTCTGTCTTTCTGTCTGTCAGCCTATGTGCATGTCAAGGGGGACATTAGCCAGCATGGTGGCAGGGCAGCTAGTCATTTATATTTCTGGGAAGTCTGTTTTGAAGCAGTTATCAATCATCACACAACATACAGCTTAAGGCACCAGCAAATGTTCTTCCTCACTGGGAACAAGTCATTTCACTGATATTATTTAGCAAGTTCTGTATATGTGTGTGTGTGTGTGTGTGTTGGTGTGTGTGTGTGCGAGGCAGCATAGGCCAATTAGCAGGATGTGGTCTCCAGAGATGGCGGTGGTTGGGAGGCAGTGGAGGGGAAACAGCTGGTGTGGCCACAATTGGGTCACAGGTTCTGTCTGTAACCTCCACACCTCCCCTCCCTCCCACCTCAGTCCCTCCCTTCTGTCTCCATTCTGTCAGGGGGAGATGTGGCATTTGTTATGGGGAGAGGCTGACAGCTCTCATGCACATCAGTCTCACTGCCACTCTCCCAGCCGTCACCATTAGGAAAGAGCACATGCCCGAGCCTGGCACAACTTCAGAGGAGCTGCTCCACAGCCAGAGACACTTTTTTGTCACCTACAGTACACGCTAAAGGTGTGCATGTGAAGTGATTGTGACAGTCATTTGAACGGAACTGAAGTGTGGTTGTGTTTGACTGATTCTAATGCATCTCAGATGGATCCCATTACCTGCCTAATAGTAGCCACATCCTGCCTTCCATTTTTTTTCTCAGGCAGCACACTGCACTTTAGCCCTGCGAGCCAGATGAGACAATCTTATCAGTACTGCCTGGCCTCCCTTTATATTCAAGGACTCTTAACTGGAGGCTGCAGCTATTTCTGTCTTGCAATAAAGTCAAATTAATCACTGTGCTGTTTGTGCTATTATGTGCTATTGTGCAGGCTTATAAATTGTAAGAAAAGACAACGTTAGCCTTTTAGATATCACCATTTTTTTCTGCATATGTAGGCATCACTAGTTGACATTTTGTTGCCTTTTTATCTCATAATGTTGTTATATTTGCAATATGCACAGTCATTTGTAAGCCTTTTTAATGTATTTACCTTTGCCAGTGCTGCCTTTGCCTTTGTCTATGGTCTGCATAGCAAGCAGAAGCACCCCCAACAGACTAGTTTTATTATTACTTTGCATAGTGTTGTCACAATAACCACAATTGCAGTACTATTCAGTTCCATTGCATGATGTTGAATGTTAAATGAAATTGTATCATTATATCAGTGGGATAACATCAAATAAGTTAATTTGATAATTAGATATTTGTTAAAGCCTCAGTCCAAAGTCGGTGTACAGCGCCCCCTGTCAGTCCAACAGTCTTGCTGTTTTAGTTTTTTTAGCAATCTCGAATTTGAGCCTTAAAGAGGCCAGCAGCACCATTATGGCTCCTTTCCTGGCGGTAAGACAAATACATATCTATTGTGACAAGCAAACAGCTGAAGATATGGCAGCAGCTTCACACAGCCCACCATGCCTGGTAAACAACATGCATTTTGCTTACAGAGCAAAGGAATGACAACCAGCTGCCATGACCCACCCCCCTGCAAAAATAAAGAGAAACCCAGGAATGTTTTCTTTCTTATCAATGATAGTATGACATCTGTTCTGTGTTTTGCATAACAAGCAGAAGCAATATCAGCCCACATTGAAAAGATTTTATAATATTATGTATAATGATTTTATACCGTATACCGTGAGTCCTTTATAGACTGGCATTGCCCCAGGGTCAAAAGGTCAAAGGCAGGTAAAGAACAGCAGTTGTGCTTGTTGGAATTCAGTGTCTTGTAAAGTACTACTTTAGTAGTAGTCTGAGGTTCTGTACACCTACAAAAACATGTTCAGTATAGACACTTATATGGAATATAGAATGTGCTGCATGTTATGTTGTTCTCTCAAGTGTGTTATTATTATGTTGTATGCTGGCGGGCCTTATTTTCCAATAAATCAAGCATGTGTTAACATAACACCTACCACTCCAAAATGTTCCATGGAAGCAAGCACTTGATTAAAGATGGGAGGTGGTGTGATGGCACCTTATAAATTTGGATGTGACGTACCAGCAGAACCCTGCCCGGGCACGAACAGAGCTCTCCCCGCAGTTAAAGGCATAATTAGCTGTGGTGGCTAATGCTTCCTCATTGGTTTATTGTAATCGGCTTTGAGTGCATCTCATAGTGCCCTTATTTGGCTGAGCTGAAACAACTACAGCTCACTGACTCACTTTCTGCACTCCAGTCCGTTGGCATGGGCTTTGCTGTGCAGGCCTGAAGCTGACTTTTAGTTTCATCGGAGCTACTTGCTTCCATGTCACTGGGCTGCCACAATCGTCCCTTTATGTCCAGGCAGTCCTGGTTCTCATGCTCCACTGGTCTAGAGCCAGATCCTGGAGGTGGAGCTCAAAGGGAGGAGGAGCTTAACCAGTTCACTGCCACAGGGCTCAGAAGGAATAAAGGTAGACACATAGGTCATTACTGAGTAATAAGTTGAGACAATGGGCTTATAGTGACGAAAAAGGAAAAGTCAGTCAAGGGACGTGACTGTAAGAGTGATGACATCCGTTGGAGGACACTGGAAGGATGAGTGAGCTGATAGTTGTCAGAACACAGAGTGTCCTCTCCCAAGCTCCAGCTGCTGTGTGCTGTTTCACCTTTGGCTAGGGAGCCAGCTGCATACTTCTCTCATACTTTCACTGAGAGAAAGCAGATGAGAGGAAGAATTGAAATTATAAAAGCATCAAGAAAAGATTCCTTGGTTAGTGCATGAAATTTGTTCTGGGGCCCTGGTAATCTAATACCACGGCTGACATTTTGCGTGCCCTTAGATTTTGTAAATGGCAGAAAAATAACTGTGTGTGACTGCCGGTAAAGACCGTATGAATTCATTTTGCATACCTGCCCTGGGCCTTTGACAACATTGAGGATTTTCATGTATTCCAAGAAAAAAAAAAGCAGCCCTGGTGACAATTAACAATATCATTGGAATATATTGTTATATTTTGTCCTTGCAGAGTGCATTTGAATCCCTGTGCAGAGATTACAGATCCCCAATAATCACTGATCTCATCCTTCTTGTCTTATCTGTTTGATTGCAGAGTTAAATTTTACTTTGGGCGGCAACACAATTAAGCTCTCTCAACAGCCCTTACGCGGGGCTTAAAATAGAATCTGTGAAGGTGCACATTCATTGCACTTTGGACTTGCTCACATGTTCAGCCCGTTCATTGCCTGAAATAGCAAACATGGATGATTAATGCAGAAAAATACACTTTCTATGAGGGAAAAGAACCTAATCAAAAGGCCACAGTCCTTCATCCCACTTCCTCGGCTGGTGCAGGTGCACATTTGCATGCCATTTACATGGTAGCTCACAGTGACCACTACCACTCCAACGTCTCGGTGTCCATCATCCGCTGACATTCTGTGATTGTTTCCTCTCTGCTGCGACTCACCCAATCAGTTGAGGATATAGTCTGGTTCCAGTGATTATAAGGAGTGATCAGAGCAGCAATGATGGAGCATGTGCCTTGCAGTGGAGATTTAGCCAGAGGCTTCAATCTCATTGCAGTCACTTGTAGTTAGTGACTGAGACTAGCAGTGAGAAGGGCAGTGCAATATAAATGAATTGGCTATGAATGTGGATATGGCTGGGGTGCTGCAGAGACACACAGGGGGAAAGGGCCAGTTAGACAAACTATTTCATATCCTCCTTGACCTTTATTTGCCCAGTGGCCCAGCAACATTTCCAATAGAGTAGCTTTTAAATGGCCGCTAAAGAATTGAGATCTATTTCAGATCTGAGACCATTTTTTTGTGTGCATCATTTTATGAGAGCGTGACTATGTGCATGTGTTAATGCAATTGTCTTTACTGCCGATTACAGATTTCTTTTACGAAAAGCATCAGACCTTTAACAAAAGATTATGTAGATTTTTTTTAAAATATTGCTGATCCATAGAAATACCACAATATCAGGAGATTTTCTTCAACAACTAGGTGCTGTGCAGTATAGGCGGCTAACAAAGAGAGCTGTGGATCAAGGGAGATTGACACCTTTCTATAGGTCTGTAGTCTCATCTCCCAGCTGTCCCTCCTGAAATGGCTCCCCCGGGATAAGCTGGGATTGGCTTGATTGTGTTATCGGCGACTGATCGGGTCATTGAATGATGGAATTTTGAGCCCCTGTTCTGCTTAAAGAATGAAATGTTTAAAGAAGATTGACTGTGATTGGATCAGATCCAGCACCTGCTCAAAGGGGTCAATCAGGTGAAGGCAGGAGGCAGCAATCTCTGCTGTGCTATTGTGACACGAATAGAGGAGGGAATTAATGTGTGTGTTGGGGTAGAGTGTTGATGGTGGTGCTGGATAGATGGCAGTGGGGGGGCTAGAGATGCCATTCAACTGGGAAGCGGTTTTAAAAATGTCATCAGAGGAAGTGTCATGAGTAATTTGCAGCAGTCTCACCATCAGACTGGTGTGGAGGTGGACACCTCAGCTTTGCAAACTGCAGTCTAGTCCTTAGGGAATCTTATGTGGGAGAGCTCTTCTGAGATATTTCCCAGATGGATATGAAATATGTTTTTATATATGCTGTACTGGTGTTCTAAAGACTGGCATGCATAGATAGATAGATAGATAGATAGATAGATAGATAGATAGATAGATAGATAGATAGATAGATAGATAGATAGATAGATAGATAGGTTTAAGGGTGGATGGGGATATTTGAGCAGAGGACCATGCTGAGTGACAGACCTTGTGCCTCTGTATGTCACAACGAAATGAGAAACAAAATGTTGGTGTCAAATTTCACAGCTCATTTCATAGGCTTTTAAAAGACAATGCAAAACTGCTTTTCAGCCCCCCATAGACTGTATATAAAAGATAGATGTAGCCACCATGATGTCACACACTGGTATGTAGACTACTGTTTTGAAACATCAAATTTAAAATGTAGCCGTTGCCATTTTGGTTTTTTAAAACTGGACATGACGTGAGCGGTAGAACTCAAGGACACTATGCACTCCCATACAATAGCAACTTGTTAATCACTAGGTAGCCATGCTCTATTGTGTACCCGTTGTCTATTTTACTTTAAATGGGACCATAATTTACAAAATAAGAATCATGCTGTCTTTAATGACACTTGAAAATGGCAATTGAGACCACAAACTGGTAAGGAAAATGTTTACTGAGATGACAAACCAAGTGAGAAGTAGGCTCATATTTTCATAGACAATCAGATTCTTTTTGCAACCAGAGGAGTCGCCCCCTGCTGACCTTTAAAAATAATGTAGAGACACTTCGGTGTTGGCTTCACTTTTCAGACCCAGAAGCTGCATCCATCCTTTTATATACAGTCTATGCATTTGTTTTTTTAATCTTCATATGAGACTTAACAGAGGGTTGTCAGTGCCCCACATACCTCTTCTGAAAGAAACCAGTGAGCATGAACCATGACTCAGCACCACCTGGAGAACAGACAGTTGACACAGTACAGCTTAAATGATGACACTGCACAATACTCACCAAATATCTGAGCTGATAGATACAGAGCTTCAACGATTCTGAGAAATTTGATAAAGGCATCTGTGCAGTTCTCTGGATGGATTTTGTACCAAATGCAAGGCAATTACAAAATAAATGCTTGAGTTTAAAGGGCACCTATTATGCTCATTTGTAGCTTTATATTTTTATTCTGGGACTCCACTAGAGTAGCTTTGCATGACTCACAGTATAAAAAAAATTATTTATCTTCTGTTGGCCCCTCATTTCATCCACTGTCTGAAATGAGCCATTAGTTCCTGTCTGTTTAAGGTCCCCCTCCCTAAAAGCCTACTTTCTTTTAATTGGCCTATTTCTGGAAGCCTGCCATGGGGTAACACCTAGTGCTTGTGAGCTGGACTGCCTGTACTTTGCGAGGGTGTGTGCCTGTAGTGGATGACTGTATAAAGAAGTCTGTGATGAGCTGATGTCAGCTTGTCGCCAAAGTAGTAAAAAAACATTGCAAACCTAATATTCAGTGCTGTATGAAGCCTGCACTTTTGTCTCACAGGGATTACTTGTACATACACCGATCAGGCATAACATTATGACCACCTGCCTAATATTGTGTTGGTCCCCCTTATGTGATCAAAAATGCTCTGAACCATTGGGCATGGACAAGAGGACCTCTCAGGGTGTCCTATGGGGTCTGGCACCAGGACGTTGGCAGTGGATCCTTTGGGTATTCTGGCTTGTGCAGTGGGGCCTCTGTCAATCAAACTTGATCCACTGCATCCTGTTGATGCTTGATCAGAATGGGGTCTAGGAAGTTTGGAGGTCAAATCAACATCTTGGGCGACTGTAATGTTCCTCAGGATGTTTCGGATTGTTTGATGTTTTTCCTGTGGGGGTAGGCCAGTGACATTTGGGATTTCCATTTGCATGAGGGAGTGTGCTTGTTCTGGGACAATGTTTATTTGGGTGTCTAAGTCTCATCAACACAGATGCCAAAATCCAAGGTTTTCCAGCAGAACACCACATAGTACTAATATGATCAATGTTATTCACTTCACCTGTCAGTGGTCATAATGTTGTGGTTGATCGCTATAGTTAGATATCATGTTAGATGTGGCTCAGTTTTGTGTCTGTACATTTAATTATTATTAATAACTTTCTACTTGACAATCTTGAATCACTTTTTAGTCTTAGACTATAGTCTTAGAGATCAACAAACTCTGCTGTAATCTTTATTTTTATGTAAACCCAGGTTGGAGGCAGGAACCTGTCGCTCCAAAACAATACTGAGTCCAACGCACTGTGCTGCTACAACCCCATGACAAACCAGTGGAGCCAGAGAGCCTCCCTCAACATCCCCAGGAACAGGGTCGGTGTGGGCGTGGTCGACGGCTGCATCTACGCCGTCGGAGGTTCCCAGGGCTCGATACATCACAACACGGTGGAGAGGTGAGACATTTCTGATTTTTTTTTGTATGAGGCACTCCAGAAATAATTAGGTTTTAATGACATTTTATTTACTAGGATGAATGTGACGAGCGCTTATTTTCTCTCCTGTACACACTTTGTTAGATCAAGTGCAGCTACCTCCGTGCAAGTATGGATATAAAGGCATGAGAGAGATGAAATGAATAGCTGCCATTCAACCTAAAGAGCAGTCAAGAAGTTTGCTGGTATTAGCCTAATTAGACAACAACATGAGCTCTTTCAAAACATGTCGAGACAAACGTCCCAGGAATGTCGATCTGGTCGGGAACACTTTACGTCTCTGCCAGGAGGAGTTTTAATGCTGTTATAAATCAAGCAATTACTAAGAAAAAAAGCCTGAGAATGACAGTTTCTATTGATACCATTAGCTTTCTTTTCCATATCTGAAGCACCGCGCTTCAAATGTGACCTTAATCCCTTTTTCTCTTGAAAGGTATGGATTTCTAAAAGATGCTAGTCACAAGAGAATTATTAGAACTCATCAGACGCCTGTTGGGAGTCTCCTCATGAGAAGCTACTAAATATAATGAAGGCTGATAAAACTATTGAAATGAAAATTCAATGTGAAACACATCAAAGGAGATTAGAGCATTTATAGTAATAATAGTTGGCAGAAAAAGGCTTTTCTCCTCAGGATGCTTCCCAAATGAATCCAAGCAACAGGCAAGAGACTCAGCAGGGAGTCATACCTGCCTGCTAAATTAGGAAAAAAAAATCATAATTTGTCACTGATGCATTGTGTGTCTTGCTGCAGACGCATAACAAAATGATTTTAGTGTTCGGAGCCCAGTGTCATTGTCACTAAGATCACCCAAGACTTAAATTTAGTGCTTTCCTAAAGGGCACTTTGCCAACTTTAAGGGGAAGCTGATGTAATATCAGCCACCCTCCTATCTGCAGTTTACAGCTGGAACACAGTCGGTGCCAACATCCTTTTAATCATTAACCAGTCAGGGTACATGCAGTCTAGCCCGCCTCACCATGATTCAGTTCTTTTCTGTTTGTGTCATCTCAGTGTTAAAGGAACTGTTAGAGATGTTAAGAAATATGCTTATTTAGAGTTAGACCAAAAGATGGATATCAGTCTTATATCAGTTCATTATATTAGATGCTACAGATAGATGCTAACTTAGTTTAGGATAAACACTGGAAACGGGAGCGCTAGTCTGCTAATGTCTAAAGATAAACCTCTGAAGGCACCTTTAAAGCTTTTGAATTAAGATCTTATATTTAGTTTGTTTAATCCACACAAAAGCCAAGCTGTGGATTTAGGAATCAATGCATCATAAACTGTAAAACCATAGTTTGTTGTTACACTTGTTTTTGTATTTATTCTAATAATCAGTGAACTGTAGAGCTGCTGGTAAGAAGTTTTTCTTTATTTATTCATTCCTCAATCTTTAGACAGTCGGGCCAGCTGTTTCCTCCTGCCAACAGTCTTTATGCCAAACTAGTTTAACCCTCTGAATCCCAAGCTGTTACTGTGCTTTTTTTTTTCCTCCATTTTTTCCCCTCACTTTTAACTACAATGTAAAGTCCTGCACCTTTATGGAAACTTCACAACCATGGCTAGAAGTAGAAATAACTCAAAAATGAATATTGAATCTAATAGCTTCACAGTGGCTCCTAGGGGCATGGAATTTTTGTATTTTGACAGAATCTGCTTTATGTTTGGCAAATAATTATAAGACCTGTAGAATAAATTGATAATGAAATATAATCATTTTAAGCTTTGATTTGATTAGAGTTTTTCAAGGATTGTCGGACAGTTTAAAATACTTTCTGTTTTTACGGTTTCTGACTCTGGTAAATGGTGTAATTTTGGCATTTGGCAGATAACATGCCTTTCAAACCCGCTGTTGAGCGTTGAGGTCCGGAGGGTTAAGATTAATTCAACCGTAGACCTTTAAGCCTGTTTTTTTCACCACTGGAGCACTGAAAACTTGTTTTTTGAGATGTCTACTGCACTCCATGTCAACTTCCTTGTCTCTGTCTGCTCTCACTGGTGTTACAACATCTTTGGCTTCAAATAAAGCTCGTCAATAGTTGCCAAACATGGTTGCCAGCTTAACCTAATCCACTTAAAGTTGACTGGCTCGTGTAGATTGAGGAGGTTGCTGCGCACAGCCTGCTCCCTTCTGAGTCAATTTAACGTTTGCAACCCCGATGCATTCATTTGATAATTTTAACTGACAAATATGCCGCACCATTAGTGAAATGTCAACAGATTATCGCCGCACTGACCACTGTGCATGCACTACATGACTACTGTTTTGGTTTGCAGGTGGGATCCAGAGTCTAACCGCTGGTCCTTTGTTTGCCCGATGTCGGTGGCTCGCCTGGGGGCCGGAGTGGCAGCCTGTGGGGGGGCTCTGTACGTGGTGGGGGGGTATGATGGACAGAACCGCTGGAACACTGCTGAGAAATATCAGCCTGACACTAACAGCTGGCAACAACTGGCTCCCATGAACACTATTCGCAGCGGACTGGGTGAGTCTGTGTGCACTTCTGGGCCAATTTGAGATTTAGACAAACACAATTAGGACAGTTTAGTATTTGATTGAACTCCAAATAACAGATTTAGAATGTGTGTGTGGGTCTGTGTATGTTTTTTTCCCCCTCATGCTTGTGTTTACTAGTGTCACATAGGATCTTGTGTGCTTTCTGGAATTTCTGGCCCAATTAAGGGCTTCAGCCAGCAGCAAATTAGCTTAACTTCAAACTGGAAACACTGTTTACTGGAAACACTGTTTACTAGTAGTGTCACACAAACACTGGTTACTAGTAGTGTCACTGAAACACTCTTTAGTAGTAGTGTCACGCAAACACTGTTTACTAGTTACTAGTAGGAACTTTAAACTGGAAACACTGTTTACTAGAATGTCACATAAACACTGTTTACTAGTAGTGTCACACAAACACTGGTTACTAGTAGTGTCACACGAACACTGTTTACTAGTTGTGTCACACAAACACTGTTTACTAGTAGTGACACATAAACACTGTTTACTAGTAGTGTCACTGAAACACTGTTTACTAGTAGTGTCATTGAAACACTGTTCACTTAGTAGTGTCGCATAAGATCTTGTGTGTTTTCTGGCATTTCTGGCCCAATTCAGGGCTTCAGCCAGCAGCAAATTGGCTTAACTTTAAACTGGAAGCACGAGGAAACCACTGCCTTGTGCTATCCTATCATTTAACCAAAAATCTGACCTATCAGTGCCTCTAATTGAAGTGTTATCCCTGGAGTTTCCACTGCACCTGCTTAACAAATAGTCCCATTAAAAAAAACTGCACCATGTCGCTTTTACACATCTGTCTCCTTACATAATAAACTAGACTAGCTGTTGCCCCATTTTATGTTTCGATGCCAAACTAAGATATCAATCTGTTCTTTAATATTTTTGAAATTGGTATCTGTCCCATCTAACACTTGACAATAAGCTTCCCTCTCCGTTTGTTTCTGCAGGATTGGTGTGTGTGAACTCCTACCTGTACGCTGTAGGAGGCTATGATGGGCGGTCGCAGCTGTGCTCTGTGGAACGTTACAACATGGCCAGGAACATCTGGGAGCCCAGAGCCTCCATGCAGTACTGTCGCAGCGCACATGGAATCGCAGTCCACCAGGGTTGCATCTTTGTCTTCGGTCAGTTATGTCACTAATCGCAGTAACATCATGAAAGGATGTTGAGTCAGAGAAAATAAACCAGAAGAGCTTGTGATGGAGTTTTTTCTATTGTTTCTGGTTCACAATTGATTATAGTTGATTGTCTGCAGTTAAACCTGTTTTGTGTGTCATCGCTAATCAACTTTTTTTTTCACACACCTTTGTATGAGTCTGAAGAAGTGCCTCTATGACTTCCATAAGTAGTTTAATTTTCACTGTACTAGATGAGGTTTCTAGTAAATGTCATGACACTTACTAGCATCTCAATGCATAAAAATACAGACTGATTAAGTAAATTACTCAGATTGATGAGCATACAGATCAATTGGTGATCTACTTCTACTACAGTGGCAGCTGTGCATTTTTTCCTAATGTGGCTCAGTGCAGTTTAATTAAATAGACTAACGTATGGTTCAAATGTGAAGAGTAAACGGATTCGCAGCAGGCAAATTAAACGTCACATCGGGAAGAAATAACAAGTAAATTAAATCAACAGCGAATCAAAGAGTAAAATCCACCTGTTTAACTAATCCATTTATGAACTGAGAAATAAATTGCTTAAAGACAGAATAATTGAATTTAATTATTCATTGATACACAGTCGCCTAATTTGTTTATTAGCAGCTTCATTAACCGTACTGTTTATGTGTGTGTGTGCGCCAATTCAGGAGGTTTTAACCAGCACGGCTTCCTGTCCAGCGTCGAGTGCTACTGTCCAGAAAGAAATGAATGGACTTGCGTCACCGACATGCCTCTTGGACGCAGCGGCATGGGCGTCGCCGTTACCATGGAGCCGTGTCCCGGCAGCCTGCCAGAACCGGAGGAGGAGGAGGATGGAGCCACGTAAGATGAAAATCTATTGTAGCCTCAAGTGTTGGATTCACTATTAAGTGGTGCTGCTTTTCAAGACAAAAGGGGCCAAGTGCATTAAATACAGAAAAAAACATTCCAAAATAAAACTCCTCACGTCTCCCTGCCCTCGTGGATATTATTTGTATCGCACCAACGGATACAGTTACTGCCTGTATGGGAACTTTTGAAGAGGAAGACATTTATTTCTACATCTGCTGGTGGGTCAAGTGATGCAGAACAAGTGGTAGCATGACAGAGACCTCACAATGAACTGGTGCTACTGATGTAAACTCAAATAATATTTAATTAAATGTTATTCCTTTATCTCTTTAGTGCTCAGTTTCATTTGTAGATTTACTTGAACTGCCCTCTGTGTGTCCTCATTCCTAATTCCTCTTACCTAGACGTGTCTGTTTCTCTGTCCATATGAGCACTTTTCTTATGTGTCCTCTTCATTTTGTGCCAAAGTAGTTCCATTAATAACTGCCATTTTGTGTGTGTGTGTGTGTGTGTGTGTGTGTGTGTGGGTGTGTGTGTGTGTGTGTGTGTGTGTGTGTGTGTGTGTGTGTGTGTGTGTGTGTGTGTGTGTGTGTGTGTGTGTGTGTGTGTGTGTGTGTAATCACTGTATTTTATTTTATGTTAAATAAATTGAATCAAATATGTAAATTATGCACCACTCGTTTGGCAAGTTTCTGCAGATGCGTTTTACTGACCCCTGGTGATCTCAGTCTTGAAAGTTCTGCTGCTCCTCATATGTAACAGCGTCAGCTTTACCACTAGATGGTGGAATAAGTCCAAAAACAGCTGCGGCAAAAAAATATGTTTTGTCTGGTTTGCTGTGTAAAAGAAGAACTCCTGTGACGCTGACAGCTTAAAAATAACAAAGCGAAAGGAGTAAAGGCTCTAAATCTGTCCACATCAGGCTACGCAATTATATAATCACAAAATAATATATCTATGGAGTGTGTGCACTATGAGCAGTGACGTCCTGTTGGATAAAGAGTATTTGTTCTTGCTTTATGCCTCAGTATAATTAGAGGTAACCAGCAGAGCCCTTTTATTGCAGCAGTCCACAAGAAAGAAAGAAAGAAAGAAAGAAAGAGAGTGTTGGAGTCACTACAGCGTTAGTCATCAACCGCAGACGTCACTTGTGTGTTTACCTATCTCTCTCTCTCTGTACTGCTGTTGTCTATCTCCTCCATGGCTCACCTGCAATTATCCCAGCAGGACACCAAAGAAGACAGTTCTGGACAGAGCTATTATTCAAATACAGCCTCTGTCGACTCGTCATGTTCTCTGATGAGATTTCCAACAGAGAGAAGAAAGTGTGGTGAAAAACTGTGTAGATGTTTTTATTGCTTCTCTGGAATAATAGGTATGCAAGAGGATTATGGCATCATGTTTATCTCCTCTTGGAGTGTATCTCAGATTTCAAACATCCATTCATTGCATTCATTATTGACAGAGCAACCTGTTGGGCGACGAGCAGAGATGGAGCAGAAAGCAGTTTCTGGTTTTGCACTGGGGGGCCCCAGAGACGGCCGAGGGAGGAGAGGGCTCTTACTCACTACTTACAGCCCTACACACAAGAGCAAGTGACTCACATGGCGAACGCATGACGCAGGCATCTCGTACGCGCTCGCACATGGATACACAAATATGTGTGTGTCCGCACACAAACCCATTTGTCCTTTATCTGTCGCACACAAAACACGTTCGCATATGTGTGTGTGTGCAGACTCGTGCAAAACAAAGCTGGCTGTCTCTTATTCACAGGCTGTGGAAACAGATTTGCCTCAATGTGTTCATTGTCTCATGAGGGGAGGGGAATCAAGAAAGAGATGTAGCACTGTACAGCAGGGAGATTTGCCTTCCATAGAGAATCAGTGGAGGAAAATTAGTACACATACAGATGTAGGCTGTTGTACAAAGTCCATCTTTTGCATGCTCGCTGCACTAACGCCGCACAGTTGCGCAACCCCAAGAGGAACTGCTGGAGGAGAGAATCCTCCTCTGATGGAGCAGAAGAGATGCAGGGATTGAAATGGGGGGGGGGGCCTGCGCCTGCTGCTGTCATTTATAAGAACTGTAAAAACCATTTTGCACAATTATTATGTGGTCCACCAATTCAAAAATGACTTTATCATGTCTTTACTTTGGTGCATGGTGTTGTACACTTACACAAACACACAGGAGAGAGCAAAAAATTGGGCCTGAGCGCTTTAAATTAACTCAGCTTGTGTTGAGAATGCATATGTTACGTCCAGCTAGGTCCAGCGTGTGAACATGGGGAACTGATTGAATCTAAAAGAGCTGATATTATCATCAATCATTGCATAACAGAGCTACGCAGCATGCTGAAATGTGCATGTGGGGATTAAAAAGTCTGCGGGAGCTCAGAAATGCCATAAGTAACATAGAGTGTGTTGTAACACCAAGACTGTTAGGGGTGAAGGAAGCCTGAAGGGGCCCAAAGCAGCCTGTTCCATCACCCAGTATTACAATGAGGCTTATCCTGTTGGATGTGGCTTATTTGGCCTTATTCAGATCTGCACGCAGGCAGGAGGTGGAATCAAGGCTCTATAGGATCTGAAGAGGGTGGGGGGGCTTTTTACGCCAGTGGGCCTATAGCTGGATGTGTGTAGGTGTGACCTTGGGAAGTGATGACCTCATCAACATCCCTGCCTGCAAAGCTAATCTGTTACATTCTGAAGGATGCTCCTGCGATGGAGCCACCCATGAAGGTGACATTGGTGAGCGGGGCCGGTGGCGTTGGAAACACACGCCCCCTCGATGAGGCAAACACATTCAAATGAGGATTACGAGCGCGCAGATGCGTGTGAGTACTGTACACGCATGCAAATACTGTACCCACATTAGTCACCTGACGTGGACGGAGACTCAAAAGCGAAACCAGTGAAGCTGCATGAAAGTTGTGCTGCGAGGACGACAACCCACGTGGCTGCAGCAGGTGTTTCTGCATGATTGTGGTGTAAAGGTCAGATTGCTGTTTTGACCCCGAATGATCAGAAATTCATTTTTCTTTTGGCAACATTGGACTCAACTAAACTTCTTTTGCACTGAGCAGGTTAATAAACACTGTTGAGAGGTTCTCCTGGATTAACCGTGAGCAACGATACTGCCAATTATGACATGTAATAGTGTTTGCATGAATAATCCTCACTCTTTTCTCTGCTAGCAGACGCCCTTGAGCAAGGCACGTCCAGCTGATGCAGTGGAGACGGACTGGGGAAGCTGCACATATGCTCATAGGTACCGAGCCAATACAACATTGCAAGACCACAGAATAAACAGACATTCTTTCTAGATTTGACTTTATTTATTTACTTCCTGGTTTTTGCTGCTTTTATTCTGAGTTTTGAAAAGATGCTTTAATGCCTAATGCACAGCTGAAACTGAGCATCATATTAAGAGTGGCTTCACCAGATGGAAGCATCATCTGCATGCACATCTGCAGGAGGTAAAAAAAAAACTGCACACATAGTTGAATTTCACATATTTTCTGGTTATATTTTATCACGACTTAGAGCGGGGTTCACTCTGGCCCTCTGCATGGTGACCTTACACTTTTTTTAAACATCACCATGCAATTCTCCCACCATCCCTGCAGTGACATACAGTTTCTGTGAGATGTTTGCACACTGTTTATCAGAGTGTTTGTTATAATCATATGCACAGAGATTTCTGCTGCTGCTGCTGCTGTTGTGTTTTTTCCGTTGCTGATGGGAGCCTGCCTGTTGTGAGCATGTAGTGCGGCCGACTGGTCTGTGTGTTCCCTTCAACTGTGTTTCTCTCAGACTCGGAGGAAAGCATGAGTGGACGGTTTCAAGCTCCCCTCTCGCTGAATTGATTCTACTATGGGTCCTCTAGAAACACGGCGCCGAAACGCAGGGGAGCCCGACTCAGAGCTGGTATTTAAATTCACCTTTTCCGACACTTTTAACAAGCCACATATAACAAATTCACGTTTATTATTTAGAAAGATTGTGTGTCATTTAGTTTAAGCGAACGTGACCTCCATTCTCCCCCCCTCTCCCGGAAATGCACGTTCCCGTCTCCCCCCTGTACCCAAACATGGTATATTCCACAATTTATTCCAGGGAAAGACTGACAGTTTTTTGGGTCATGAAGCAGCTGTTCAAGTCAGTGGTTCGTCCTCCCTCCGCAAGAATAAGGAATTAGTACATTTCAAATTAGATAACGACAAACGTTGGTGCAAGAAGAGGAAAAAGTATGACAATATGTCCGCTGCACAGAATAAAGCGTTGAAACTTGATTTTAAAAAAATTATAATTTTTATTATTACATTGCCATGCCAAGAAACATTTATTTTCCTCAGCTCATTTCATTATTATGAGCTGTGTTTTGTTGTTTATATTTTTGTGGCCTGTTACTGCAGGGGGGAGCGAACAAGTAGAGCAAATTCCCCCTTTAAAGAAATAAAAAAAATTAAAGGTTGAGAACTCACTGTCTCACACACACACACACACACACACAGTGTAACAGAGCTACAGTAGAAAGTGGAGTTGAACAATGCTGGGATGACTGTTGACCTCTCCTCAATAAATCCCGTTAACGTTAGGCTGTGCCTCGGCCATCCATCAGCCTCCTGTGCGGGTTTAAATTTATAATTCCGCTCCTGTTTTGGAGCTCGATGAGATCTTGACCACACTTGGCCACTCGACATGCAAATTTCATCATCAACACGTCTTAGAAAGCCTTTCAAATTTGGATTAATGTGCATTTTTTTCTGCATTCGTGCATTCACCTGGCTTCTAAAAAACATCATTTGTGCTCATGAGGAGTGGCTGAATTTGTGCACAGGGACTGCATACGTGTGCTGCTGATTGTTTTTTGTGCATGTGTGTGTGTGTTTTTGTGTGCGCACAACGTGGGTCAAGCCCCTTGGAAACAGCAGCAGAGGTCCTCTGCTTTTAAGTGGATTAAAACTCCAGCACAATCCCCAGGGCCAGCAGGCATTGGACAGACTGGGTGTAGTTTAGATGAGGACTTAAGACTGATTATCTCTCATGCTGCCTTTGTTTTTTGCTGCTACTGTTGCGTATACGGGTAATACTGTACAGTGTATGGAGATATGTATGCAGTGAAGCAGGTATTCCAGTCTGTATATCAGCACGGTTGTATTTTTCCTCATCTACGTCAACTCTTTTTGCTGAATTTGAGTCCAGAGCTGCACTTTGAACATCAGCTGTTACCAACTTTGCCGAGCTGCCGCAGTGGAAAAGATTCCTCGGCTCTGAATGTATACCTGCAGATTGTTTATGTTTAGTCTGCCGTCATGCAGCTCGTCTTATCTGCGCTGTAATATACGAGCTCCTGTTATGGTTTCCCCCACGACCCAGTGTGTCACTCCCATACTTCTTGCAATGTGTCAGCACCAATTAACCAGGTCAATATTTCTGTGCTCCAGTTGTTGCAACTCTGATTCCAATTCGGATTGTGTTAACCAGCCATGTTTGTCGGCCTCCTGCCTCGCACAAACAACTTTGACTCATTGTTTGTGTCATTTAAAAACCAACAGATACACACATTAACTTTATTATTTAATATCTAAATATGTGGGTTAGCATTACCATATTAGGAACCATAATTTATTTTCATTTTTGCGGATTAAGAGCGACTTTTCCTAAATGTAATACATCACAAATTGTAAGACATGGCCTCTAATGTTGTGTTACGCAATACATTGTTATGAATACAGTGGATGCTTTCCTTCTTATGACTTCACATGATCTTCATAACCTCTATAATCTTCTTAGGATTTATGAAGCTTGGAACCAATGAAAAATATTAAATCATCCTCCATTTTTTTTCACTTCCACACATGTTGGGACAGAAGAACAGCCATTGTTTTATTAAATGAGCAGCACTCAAATATGAAAAATCATGACAAGTTACGCTTCAGGTGTGGATCTGGAGTCAGAAATCACATCTGTCCTCCCTACCTCCTCTGTCGCTGTCCACCGTATACAAGGCAGTGATGCAGAGATGCTGTAAAATTAATGTTTATGAAGTAATGACAGTTAAACAGTGGTGCTCCCAGCCAACGAGATAACAATATCTTTGGCGTACAGAAGGCGATGTGCTCTACTTACCTGCCAGCTACCTTTGTTGTAGCCTATATAATGTCAGATCTACACACAGCAGTGTGCTAGGCTGTATATATAGTGAGTCCATCTGATAATGTCTGTAACACGAAGTTTGGCCTTGTAGGTTTAAAAGTGTGTCCTAATTGAGTTCAATGTTGTTGTTTGTAAAAAATAATGAAACATTGGCAGCTAAAAGTTTACATGGTTAAATCAGTGTAGATATAAGGGCAGTGCAGGGGATAGGACCCTCTCAAATTTAATGTTTTCTTTTATATATGTATATAAAGATATTGATGCCGAAAAGACACAAACTGGTGCATTAAAAATCACCAAAATAATAATCTAATAATCTAACCTTTATTGATCCCCTTGGGGAAATTCTTTCTAACTGTGCATCTGCAGATATTTTTACATCATTTCATCCCCTTTGTGGTCATTTTTTGTTCCATTCTGGTCATTTTGTGGCTCATTTTGATTATTTTGTGACTTTCTATGGTATCTTTGTATCTCATTTGTGTGTTTTATGTCTCTAACTGTGTATCTACAGATAACTTGCATCATTTTGTTTCTCTTTAATTGCTTCAACTGATAACACACAATTGAATTAAGCTTATCCAAATTGCCACTGGTTTAAGGTAGATGTTTTTAATTATTTGAGTCATCTGCAATTGCTCCAGTTTAATTTAAAGTCATGTCAACTGGAAGTTTCCAATTTTTCAAACTTAAGAATTTGCTTTACCCAAAAATAAATGGTAAAATATGATTTAGTCATTAGACTTACCACCCTTTCCTTTTAATTACTCTGTAATCCTACTAGAAGAAAACAGTGGTTAAGTTTGAAGAAACATGGATGTCGGACACACAGTGTTAAAGGAGCAGTAAGCCTAATTTTTGTACTTTTGCTGAAATTGGAACACCAGTTTAAAGGTCCAAGGCTTAATTTCAAGCTGATAGATTCTACAAAAGTAAACTGTCATCACCAAGGCTAAAAGATAATTAAGATTCATTCAACACATTTTAATACAACTGCACCTGAAATGCACTTTCAGTAAACTATTGGCCCATAATTCCACTGATTTGACAACTGTGTCAAGATCCTCATATACTGATTCATGGGTAACATGAGTTCTGCGTGAATCACCTTGTTACATAAAAAGTAATCTATTACAAACTAGTCATTAATATCTTTAAAACTGATAAACCTTAAGATTGCAATCCTGGTTAATTTGGTGACACCAATAGTGCAGAGTAATGCTACAAAAAACACTCCTTAAATGTGTCACAAGTACAACAGTGGCAGTAAACTGAGAGCAACAGCGAATGCAAATTGGTGTTTACAATCAGCGCAAACCTCAGCAACAAATAAACTGCATTTCCTGTTACCATGTTTCACCAGTTGAATGCTTTTATTGTAAAGCAGCAGCAGAAGGAAACGTTGGCTCCAGTATAGTAACTTAATGCAGTTCTGATGAAGCATCAGCAGAGTAAACATTGAGGCCAATGTCACTGATATAACATTACACACAGCAACACTGTATTACATGCTGCATTGCTTCCAAGAAATACCAGTACAGTGGGCCCAAATTGCACAGTTACACTATGAGCATAAATGAGGTCCATGAAGTTGTTTTATAAAATGTTAGATAACCTGGTATTTGAGTCATAGAAAAACTACATTTACAAAGTCAAAAACACATATTTTCAGGTTGTCACTTGAGAACATACTCCTTTAGTGGCAACAAAAAAAGTATTTGACAAAATCTATCATTAATGCGGTGAACTATGCATATGGATAGTCTGTAAAGAACACCTTGTTCGCTCGCACAAAGAAGGCCACTCTATTCGATTCTCGGTCCTCCACAGATGGGTATGTTGTCTAAAAAGTTCAAAAATAGAGGACTTGTGACTGAGAACAGAAGGGCGCACAGGCAGGCTCAGAGGGGCCAGCAGCAGATTGGAAAAATGGGCAAAAAGCAGCATCAAGGATCACTTCAGAGATCAACTAGAATTACCAGAAACAGCTCAGTTCACAGACCATTTGAAATGAGATCAATGAGTGGGACTAACAGCGAGAGTGTTGTGGAAATTGTTCAGGAGCTGAAACAATAAGAAAGCTAGCATAACATTTGCAAAGAAAAACATCCACAGAAACACAACAGGTTTTGGAGATGTGTGAGTCCAAGTTTAGAAAGTTTGTTTGGTGCAGCCAGGGGAAGAATTACAACCAGGCTGCATGGGAAACTCTTTATTTTTGATGTTTTCCTCATAAGGATGTAGGTGAATTCTTTTCTGATGGAACCATAAAATCTGAAATGTACAGTGAGATTTTGGATACATCTATGAGGGAAAATATGTCAGATGGCTGAAATATGGCAGATATCTTGACCACAGCTACAGACAGCTGGTTGATTTCACCTTCAGACGTCGAAAAATGGTTCTGCGTTCTAGGATGAAAAACGATATAATAAAACATTGTAACTGTAAACTTTAGTGAAGCCACTATTTAATGTCCAAATACTTCCTCGACCAATCACTGATCCAAACTATTTCACTCTCGACATTGAATGCGTTGAGTTACTGAAACTTCAACATCAACATCAACACTCAAATTAACTGTTGCCTCATTTCGTATAACCAGTTCTGAATATAATGTAGTCTACACCTAGGGCAGCATCTAACAATAATTATTTGATTTTTAGTTACACAATTTGATTAATGATTACTTTACCTGAAATCTCATTAGTATTTCAGCGATCATCTAATCATCACCATTTAATTTCCACATCAAAAATGCTTTGATTTAATGCAGCTATCTATGCAATGCATTGTTGTTGTAACTGATGATGTCATTAAGCCGCTCCCACTAGCCCTACTGTCATCAATGACGGCTGTTCAATGTATATCTTTTGGAGTTTCTCGAGAACCACATATCCAAATAACTTCATACTTGACACTACACTTCCTCAGGTCCACAGCAATACACCCACCATGTTTGAAGTAGATCGGACGAACAGTTGTCAAGATATGCAAAGAACAGACAGACAGACACACAGTGAGATGGGTGCTGCTTCTCGATTATGCAACTCTCATGTCTACGTGCTACACGTCCAATCAAAAACTAATGTTAACTTAACAAACACTGACACATTGCAACCATCACTCACGCTCTTTTGCCACCAGTTTTCTCAAAAGATGATCCACCAGATTATGTGTTTGCTGCAGTCGACGGGAACATTTTATGGTGGCACTCTTATCTTTTAATCACATAAGATTCAAAATAATGAGAGCGTTTCTGGCAGTAAAAGGGAGCAATTCAAATATTCTGAGAGTAATAAATCTCGTAGAGCTAATTTGTACAGCGAGAAAGCAGCTTCAACATTAATTATGACAAGTTAAATGTTTAACAAGTTAAGTAGGGCTCTTTAGATTGGGATCGAGAGTTAGGTGGTTGTGGTTTGGTTTGTCGTTTCTCTTGGCATGTCTCCAGTCGTTGTTGATGGACTGAGGTAGATAAATCTCTTTTAAGTGAGCACAGAATCATTTTACAACAGCGTATGTAGAGAATATAATCATAATTGCAGCAATCATTGCCAATTTTTCCCCACTAGCAACCTGATAAGGCATATTTTTCCAGAGCAGAGCTGTTACATTGTTAAGCCCTCAAAGACCCTGATTGGACAGAACCTAAACCTGACCTCGACCCTCACCCTGATTATTCATCTGTCTTGCTACTATTGTCACATGTCACCCATTCAAGTGCAATCATATGATTTGTCTGGTCAGGAAAAAACGCAAAACACAGTTGTTATAGTGTAACTTTTTGCAACCATTATCTCAAATATGGTGGTTGCTACATTCAGTTCCATTTTATCTATAGCGTCTGATCACATTATTTAGCAAATAATAATTCACTC
Source organism: Chromis chromis (assembly GCA_900302755.1). NCBI lineage: Eukaryota > Metazoa > Chordata > Actinopteri > Pomacentridae > Chromis > Chromis chromis. Next base: position 32,767 of record OMNN01103029.1, read on the forward strand.
AACTGTTATTTTTGTGGTCACTTGTTGAGATCTTTGTGTAGTCCCCTGTGAAAGATATCTTCCATTTTAATTCCATTATTCTGGAGAACCTGGATTTGCCCTTCCACATTGTGGCTTTGCATTTTCAACTTGTGTTTGCAAACTTTTCAATCCCTGTGATTTTTCAAGAACTGTGTAGCTGCGAATGTGTCGACCCCTTCAGCCGGCTGCTGAATGATGCTTTCAGTGTTCGTGCTACCATATTTACTAAACCAAGCCTCAAAACTCTCCTTCATGCTCACTACACATCTGGTTTCCTAGGACACTTGTGGTTGCCTAGGAATGATGTTAGGTTTTACATGGTGATGACATCACCCCCAACCCCCCCACCACCACTACCACTCCCCCAATCCTCAGTGTTGCTGTGGCTCTAGAAAAGCAGGTTTAAGTGGCCGGAACAAGGTCAATTTTAATGTTTGAGAACCTGCTTTTTTTTTTTTTTGTAATGAAAATGCTCCAGAAATTTTTCAGACACCGATTCCAACATCGGCCCCTTGTTGGTGGAAAAGCCTCAGGGGTGAAATGGGATCAGGCCCCACAGAACCCCACAGTGCATGTGTCTGTGTGTGCGCTGGGCAAACGCACGTGTACCTGTATGTACACGCGTGCATGAATGTGTGTGTGTGTGTGTGAGCGTGAATTTGTGTGTGTGTGTGTGGGTGCAGATGAAAGTGTGTGTGTTTGTGTCTACTCCCGCCAGCCTTTAATGGGGATCATGTGTGGAGTCAGCAGCGCAGACACACAAAAACATGGTAACCCCCACCCCCCATGCACGGTCCGCATTAACACTCCTGTGCACGCAAAACGCACACACACACACACACACATGCACACAAATACACACAACACAGAGCGTGCCTCAGTCAGCGAGTTAAGAACAACTCCTAGGGGAGGTAAAGCACCAGTTTCTGTGTGTGTGTGTGTGTGTGTGTGTGTGTGTGTGTGTGTGTGTGTGTGTGTGTGTGTGTGTGTGTGTGTGTACTCATTGGCTCCCGGAAGATCAGCAGTGGCTCAGGACTGCATGGAGGCTGCTGGGAAATGTCTGTGTCACCGGTGTCACCCAGGCAAGGCAGATACACAGAGC